>OMNN01043229.1:14059-24118 GCA_900302755.1 Chromis chromis
TCAACCAAAGAAATTACGATATCTTTCTTCTGTGTAATGGTCTGAGTTCTCAACATTTTGTGGAATTTATAGCAACACTAAAACATTTATGGAGCACATTATGTTGAGAATGGTTCACATGGCATAAAGCTAATTGTGAAGGCTTCTAGTGAGATGTGCAAATGAATCAGACAAACAGAGGAGATGATAATGGCATAAAGATATCATGTGTCAGGACTGTGCCACGTTCTTTTTTTCTATGATAAAGATGATATAAGTATACAGTTTGGTAAAGGTTTGCTTTACTAGAGGAATATCTTTGCTTATAACAAAAGCTTTTTAATGTTGATGTTCAGCCAGAATGGGAAATACTTCTGTCTGTCCATAAATGTAAAACTTGAGCAGGGACCAGACCAGACTCATATTTGTCATCAGAATTGAGACATCTGATATATAATAAGGAAAAAGGATTTGGGGGATTTCTAAAAATATAAGTAGTTCACAAACAACCACAGGCACAAACAGAAATTCTTGACCCTATGATGACAGATCTGAAACAATAAATATCTATAATCCTTGGCATGTTCCATGACCCTGTCTATTTGTGGGCCTCCTGAATCATTCAGACATTTTTTTTTCCACAGAAACAAAGACAGAGAAGGAAGCTCTTGCCAGTAGCCACTCTTGACCCTTTCCATGTTGTTGACCAGCACTTATTTCCCTCTCCACTCCCCTCCACAAGAACCCTTCTAAACTGGTTTTCTTCACTCCGTCACCACTAGGTATGTCTTGTGATTCCTCGGCCTCCTCCTGTCCTCAGCTCACCTCTCGTTACTCCCTCCAGCCGACTCCTTCCTGTGTCTCCTCAGCGACCTTCACATTTATTCCTGCCCTCTTATCCCTGCAAGACCTTCTCCCCTTTCCTCTAAGCTGCTCCCACCTGCTCTTTGGCTGTAAACCGCCGAGCGAATCAAATGGACAACGCTCCAGGCAGCTGCAGGAAAAATCCCAAAGTCTGGCTTTCTTGGAAGAGTTTGAGTATCTCATCTCCTCCTTTCTTTGCCTCTATCTCCCAGCAAATCTGCCATTTACCACTTTAAATCCAGTCTTCTGCTTCTGACCCGCAGAGGCGAGTCTACGCTTTACTCTGCTCTAAGCGCTGCTCAGTTCACTCCTCCCTCCTCTGTTCACTTCACAAAAAGAGTGGCGACAGCCGAGGCTCATCCTCCAGGCTAACCTTTGGTCACTGTCTCCTCCTCTGACCCCTCTAACATGAGCTTAATGTCTCCCTCAACCAATTTTAAATGAAGTCCTGAAAAAATCCCATGAGCAGACTTAACTTCTGCCCTCTTGAACCCGCTCCCTTCTCCCTGTCCGGGACAATTTCTGCTGATCTACTCGACTTCCTAACGAATATCATCAACCCCTCCCTGACATCTGGCTGTGAACCATCTGTCTTTGAGTCAGTTAGAGACACTGCTGTCCTCACAAAACCTCTTGACCCATGTGACATCTATTATAGACTGCCGTCAAGCCTTTCTGCAGCAGTCCCTGCTGTTGATAGTTTCATTAATCTAGAAACTGGATGCCGATTGCAGCCACTGTAAATGTAAATACAAAATTAAGAAAGAAAATATGAGTATATTTTATTATATGTAATTTAGACAATGGTATTTTTAAGTGATGGTGCTGGATTAAAAGTCCAATAATCACTTGGTGGGAAGATGTTTCACCAAAAACCAAAAATGTTAACCAAAGGTGCTTAAAGAAGTCAGAGAATCAGTCAACTCAGCAAGATGCTTTGTCTGTGCTCCATGAATACTACATTTCATGGCAACCTATTGATTGATTTATGATTGATAATTGATTGAGTGTCCTCTACCTTTCTGGTGCCCAGTCCATATGTGCTTACACTTAACTATGCAGATAGCCACATGACAAATTATAACATACAGCTTCATAATTTCAGAAATTCCAGTTTACACAACAGAAATGTCCTACTATATTGTACACAGCGCATATAAATCTTGAAGTTTTCACACCAAATACAACAAAAATGATTCAACATATTAGCACCAGACAACCTAAACCAAATCAGGATTCATCAATCGGATCATATCACCCAAATAACTTCTCAAGTCGACGTACACAGCCCGCTCTGCAAATAGGTAACAAACAAACAGGCTCACAACATTATTCCAGCGTGTCCTGGTGACACTCAACCCAGTTTCCACAAAATTATGTTCTCATTCAACTAAACTGCCTTCTTAATCTTGTTTTGAGGGAAATTTTTCTGCTAAATACATCTCTAATAAAGCTTTCATTGTCGCTCTGTTTCAGCCAACCAGTCATGTATTAGATGGGGTGGGACTTATCACCCCGATAACCCAGAAAGTTGAGGATAAGCTTCAGAAAAAGACTGTTTTTTTACCCCAAACTATGATATTTTTCCAAAGCCTAACCAAGTAATTTTGGTGCCTAAACTTAACCAAGTTTCTAGCGTGTAGTTATTGTTGTAAAACTGTAAACCAAAGTGGGATATTTTCCTAAACTTAACCACAAAGTGAGTGAACACTGACTGACCGATAAGCCGACACTGCCATTCCTGAAGCCATGCTGCTCTGATGATACACAGGATTTATTGAAATCCTGAGATTATTTACCATAGTTTACTCCAGTTAACTCCACACTCGAAGCTTTCTTTTCAGACTCTCGTGTTGCCCTCTTCTTGTGTCAGCCAGATACTCCCGAAGACTCCAGGCCTTGCAGACAGATTAGCATGCAGCCTTCCTCTACAGTATGTCTATATACAGAAATCACAACGCCTGTCTTTAGCACTGCTCCATCGAGTCCTCATACTGTTGTTCTCTTATGGGCCTCGATGCTCCCGTGATCAGATCAGCTCAAGACTAAACCTCTCTATTAATGTCATAAACAGCCGAACAGTGTTTCTCCTAACAAGGCAACAGTATTTGTTGTGCAGCTGTGAGGAGCAAAACTTGCTGCTGAGGTCTGGATGTACTAAAAAGAGGCCTTACAGACCAGTGATGATGCCTAAAGCCCCGATCAAGTCCATGTCATGGTGCTTTTCAGAATCAGATGAAGACGTGTGCCAACATTCCTCTGCTGAAGCAAAGGGTATAAAACGATATTTCACTCAGCAACAGTTTGGGTGTGATGGCAGACAGCCGGGTAATATGGACTGAATCATACTGTAAAGACCAGCCTGAGGGTTAGGTCACACCTGGGTTCATACATTTATAGCTGAAATCCATTGATTCAAATGAGATCCCTATAAACAGGGTTCAACTTTCTGATGTCCAAATTCATTTTCTTCCACCACTCTCTAGTTACCAGGAATTGGGATTTACTTGAGTTATGAACAGCTGAGTGATGTTAGAAAAGGAAACCAATAGAAAGCCAGTAGGATATCATCATGCACCATCCTTCCATCCATCCATTTTCTTCTGCTTATCTGGGTTTAGGTTGCAATGATAGCAGGTTGAGCAGGTCATTTCAAAAGTTCCCTCTCAGCAACATTTTGCAGCTCCTTCTGAGGGATCCCGAGGTGTTCCCAGGCCAGATGAGATGTGTAACCTCTCCAATGAGTTCTGCGTCTCTTCCAAGTTGGACATGCCCAGAAAACCTCCAAAGGAAGCATATCTACTCCGAGCTCCTCATCTTGTCTCTAAAGCTGAGCCCAGCCACCCTTCGGAAGAAACTCATTTCAGCCATTTGTATCTATGATTTAGTTCTTTCAGTAACTACCAAGAGTTCATGATCATACGTAGGGATTTAAACGTAGATTGACTGGTAAATCAACAAATTTGCCTCCTGCCTAAGGTCCCTTTTCACCACGAAAGTCCAGTACAACGCCCAGAATATTGTTGACTCTGGCCTAATCTGTCTGTCCATCTTATGTTCCATTTTCCCAATCCTCATGAACAAGATCTCAAGATACTTAAACTCCTTTGCTTGAGGCGGTAGCTCCCCCCCAACCCAGGATGTGCAAACAGCATAATCTGCAAACAG
Source organism: Chromis chromis (assembly GCA_900302755.1). Classification (NCBI taxonomy): domain Eukaryota; kingdom Metazoa; phylum Chordata; class Actinopteri; family Pomacentridae; genus Chromis; species Chromis chromis. The sequence continues at coordinate 18,071 of OMNN01043229.1, forward strand.
AAGAAGATGCGACTTTAAGGTTTCCAGAACGGACACCCTCCTCACTCCAACTGCAACTTGAGATTCCGTCCATTAATATCACAAATATGTCGTCATGCTTAACAGTGGTCACCAATACTGATCACAGGATTGCACCTCTTAACATCCATCCATCCATCCATCCATCCGTACAGGGTACACCCTGGACAGGTTGCCAGTCTATCGCAGGGCCAACCACACTCACATTTACATCTACAGACAATTTAGAATCACCAATTAACCTCAGCATGTCTTTGGACTGTGGGAGGAAGCCAGAGCACCCACGCTGGCACAGGGAGAACATCCACACAGAAAGACCCCAGGCCGAGATTCGAACACAGGAACTTTGAGCTGTGAGGCGATAGTGCTAACCACTTTTCCACAATGCCGCCCACTCTTAACATTCAGATTTTCTTTTTTCATCAACAATTCCAGGAAACCAGAACAACACTTGGTCTATCTTAAGTCACACTAACTGGCTGATTTAGCTCATCACACTGCAACTTAAGAAACACACACAAACAAAATACTGCATAAAGATGAGACACAAACTGAGAAACACTGTGCCAGCATGTTCGCCAGCAAGAAGCCCAGTGAAACCACAGACAACACATGCAAATAAATAAAGTAACACCACCAACCCTCTGTAGTGCTGGAGGGCTGCCTGCAATGTGAGTCCCACCTCAGTGCCATCTGCAGAGAAGAACTGTCAGACTGTCACACAGAAACTACTGATCCTTAGATTGGTTGAGCACTAGAAGTCTTTCTCTTATTCCATAACGAAATGCTTCCTCCTCATTCTCTTTGTTTGCTGAAAGGGTCTGTTTTTTAGAAACATCCCATAACAACCTAATTTATAGGACGATGTGGTTTCTACGATTAGAGTTGGTCAAGCCATGTGGGTATTTCTGCGAGTTCAGGATGTGAAGCTTCCTGTTTTCTCTCTTTTCTAACTTGTAGTGGTGACTACACAAAAGAAGAGCACCCACTTTCCACAGGGTGTCTCTTAAATCTCACTACGCCTCTGCTTTTAGTCCTCTCTATTCTCTTGTGAAGCAAACACTACCCATCTTGGCACCGTGCTTTTCTGGACAGCATGTCCTGTATTGAGTTGCAATACTCACCCAGCTCTTAGAACTGCGGAGGAACAGCCTGTTGTCTGTTCACATTTCCTAAACGCAAGCCCCCCCGGCCCCCAACTGCCATAATTTGTGGCTAGTCTGTGGCAGTTACACTCTCTGCTAACACCTTTCAGGTGTTTGAATGTTGGTGGAACACTCATTATCAGGGTGAGTAAAAATAGACACACTGTAGTGCAGACAAACACAAACTGTGTTTCACTTATTAACGGACTGTGATGCTCTGCGCATCTGCTGTCCTGCGAGTGAACCGGTCTGTCACTTATCCATGGGCATGACCCTGATTTGCTGCAGTCCTCTAGTAAATCATTTTCATGAATGACTGACACGTTGATGTGCGTGTGCATACAATCAAATCACTAGCCTGCCTTTGTAAATTCTCATGCAGCTCATGGATGGTTTGTTGCTCTGCATCAATTTCCTGGTGAAAATAATGGCACGTTTTTAACTGTTGTATTTCTAGAAACTATGCAGACCATCAAGATGAAGACCTGAAATGCTTATACCTCTACCTCCTACAAATATTTTTCAGGTTCTTATATACACCATTTGCAGAACACCAAAACTCTGAGACTCAGAAACAGTGATTCTTGTTTCTGAATACCCTCCTAAACAGACTTAATAAAGACATTTCTATTTAAACTTGCATGAACTAGTCTCATAATGATCACAATGTCCACATTTTCACCTCTCTCTCCAATTCTTTTTATTCTATATTTTTATTGTCAACAAATCTCAGAAAAACCCCAAAACCAGCAATGCTTTCAACCATTTCTCAATAAAATCCCAAACTCCTGGTTCCTACTGAAGACAAACACATTAAAAAACTCTACACATATATCACTTTACTCTTTGTAAATGGCTGGATACTGTAGCGATAGTTGTAGAGTATTTTCAGCTTCAGATTAACACTCTGCTTGTTTTGTATAATAATAGGAGCAAGATCAGGGTTTTCCTGCATAGAGGAATTTTTGACACCACCCAATGTTTTAAGCACTGCCAAAGGAAAATTACCAGCACCAAAGTATAAGAGTTGAGAATAAAAATAGCAATTCAAGTTTTAGAATGATTTTCTTGATTAGGATTTAATTTACTCACGCATAATAGGCGTTTTTGTTTATCAAATGTTGAGAAATTCATAGATTTAATGTACCAGTTCTGTTTTTTTCTTCAAGAAAAACCCCAGTAGTAGGATTCACTAATTTCTGGTTTTGGTTTCTTTATGAGATTCATTGACAATAACAGAAATGTAGCAAATCTATGCTTTAAAGAGGAAGAAGTATGGATAACACATACACTATGTCTGTGTTGTTTCTGATCGGTTTAGGTTCGCTGTTTCTCCACTGCTGCATTTCCAAAATGTCATCCTCTGGTACAGAAGCCCAAGTTGTTGTTTGAACTGTAAGTTTTATGAATATTTCACATTTCTGCTTAAAACTGAAGATGAGAACATCTGTTCATATTCTCCCCTGAACATACTGACCAAACCAAAAATCTTGTATACCTGCAATAGCAATTTTCATCCACATCAAGAACACAGCTGCAAGCATTTCCCAATTTATCTTCTATTTATCTCCATTTCCATGGTGACCCTCCACTCAGTAACCCTGCTTAAAGACATGAATCACTTTCAGCCTCTCTAAGTCCTTCGGTTGTCATATGTTCCATTACTTCACAAAGATCACAAAGATGCGATTTCAGAGAAGCAATCCACCTTTAATTAATAGGCTTACTAGCTTCTAAATTCTGGGCAGTCTGCCCTCCTGTCATACTTTATTACACCAGTCTAAAAATGCGCCTAATTCTTCATCACGAACATGATCTAAACTAACCTTTTTGATCATGTTAGCTTTGATTTATCCTCTTCTAGCAATAATAAAAAAGACATTTCTCACAGACGTCCACTCAAAACCTTTTCCTTGTAACTTCCCATGTATTTCTTTCTTCTTTTGACAGGCTCATATATATATATAAAAATATTGTGTTTTTATCAAACATAACTGAAATAAGCTCTGCGATTTATATGAGCCTGAAACAACTGCTGTGTCAAGTCTGAGTTAATGTAGCCAAAGATGGGTAAAAACATGTTTAACTTTTTCTTTTTCAAGGTTTTCTACTTTTTAGGCATCTCATTTCTTATGTAATTTATTTTTCTGAGCACAAGAATTTCCTTTAGGGTTAAGAAAGTTTTATGTAATGTTATGTAATGTAATGTTATGTTATGTTGTTATGTGATGTGATGTGATGTTATGTTATGTTATGTTATGCTACGCTACGCTACGCTACGCTACGCTACGCTACGTTATGTTATGTTATCTCATCTCATGTTATCTTATCTTAACTTTAACAACAATACATCAGTAGTTTCTGTTGTGCTTTGGAAGCACAGACCAGTGAATGATCAGACATTCATAGTTGCGTGCAGCTTACTACAGCTTACCACTAAAGGTGAATTTCATTAAGCATAAAATCCACTTAACTGCGAATTTAAGAGACTCTTCTGTACTTGAGTATTTCCATTTTGTGCATCTTCTAACCACAAATCCACCTGCTCATCCTGCTCAGGATTACTGGAAGCTGGAGTCCAGCACACAAGGAAAAGGTGGCATACACACTTGTTAAGCAAATTTAATTGGCTCCACCTTCATTACTTTTTACCTTTCCTCCTGCCACCACAGTCCAGCTGTTATTGTCCAGCTGTTTGGCCACAAACAACTCTGCATGTGTGCTTCATGTGCAGCATCGGAACAAACACACGGCACAGCAGGGAACACAGTGTGACAAAGTAAACATGCTCGTCTACTTGGCCAGAAAGGTCGATGATTAGGTCAGTTGGACCTGTGGAAAACCAAATGATGATCCATCACTGTTAAGCTGGTTTACACAATTAGTTTATAAAACAACCGTTTTTGATTGTACAGGCCTATTTTCTATTTTGTTCAGACAAAACTCTTATATTTACTAAGCCTTGCTTAATTTATTAGAATTAGATTACATTTGTGTACTGTTTTGAGAAGGAAAGTACACTGTAAAAACAAAAAGAAAGAAAAAAATAGATTTATGGAAAATAACTCGTAGTGTTCTGTTTCTCTTCTGCTTTTAAGTTTTATACAAAAGTCTGCAAAGTTACAGACATTATCTGTAAATTAACAACCCAACAGTGTTATGTCAATAATGCCAAATTACATGTATTTCTCATTTTTATACAGAAACGGTACTGTATTGTTTATACATATTTCTTTATTTATTCTTAAAATTCCTTTATTGATGGAAGATGACTATTTTAAGTAAATTAAATGCATTACAATGAGCGCTAACAGAAGATTTATCTGGATGCAGTTTGGTCAAGTGCTACAACATAACAGGCTGAAAGTATTCAATTCCAGCAGCAGTTTTCTCTGTGATAATTACTTCTTTTAGTATGTTAGTCTGACAAAAACAAATCATTTCAAGACGCGACCTTGGAACCTGATGACACTGTTTCACTATTTACTAAAAATGTACTTTATTAATCAGGAAATCAATACGCACATTGACTGATACTGAAAATAGTTGTTAAAATGGTTCTAGTTAAATCTGTGGTTTCCCTACTATGACAGTTCAGTTTACGAGTGCCTGCTATTTTAATCTTATTGTTTTAGTTAATTGTATTTTTCAATTAAACATCCACACACTTATTGATACACAGCAAACATACGTCCCCAGATTATGCTGGAAAGCTGACATGTATCTCATCTGGCCTGGGAACACCTTACGATCCCTGAGGAGGAGCTGGAAAATGCTGCTGAGAAGAAGAACAACCTCCACAATCTGACTCTGGAAGGGAAATTGATGGACGGATGTGAACTAGGGGTCAGGCAGGAGGACTAAATACAGGTTCTGACTCTGTTCTTGACCTCTGGAACATTTATAATTAAGCTGCCATGTAATGTCTGCTGTTTCTGCTCATGGCTGCGTGATGGTGACAGGGTACATAAGGTACAGGGTACAGACAATTTATAGGCTCACAGATTTGTACATTATAATGCATGAACAACATGCTTTTATGTAAAATCACTTTCATTTTTAGAGACATATTACATTCTTAATCTGTTTTAGCCTCATATTATATTCATTTTTCTAAAAGCATATCAAATGTACCTTATATTGATTGAGCCACTAAATGTTTTCCATGCAGCTTCGCACCACAGAGTCTCAAATGTAGGCATGTTTCTGTTATTGTGGTCTTGATTCCAGCTTTCCTCAATACAATCAACAAATCCCTCCCTTAATGACCTATTTGGGCTGCTTTAAAAAACAAACTATAATGGATTGTTTTATCGTAATCCGCAGATCAGCATTGATCAGACTGTGGCACGAAACCTTTGACCAACTCGTCGTTGTTGATATTATCGATCTATTGTTGAGGTACTCTCAGCCTGCATGTTCAGCAAATTGAACAGGTCCAATTGATCAGCGATGCCTTCCAATGTGACAAAAAGCTTTATGCGTATATTGATGGAGGAAACCAAAGAGCTCGGTTCGTATTCAAGTCTGAATACATTCAGCACAGGACACCTGGTTGCTGCAGAAAGAGATCTATGTTGATGTAACATACAGGGTTAAGAAAGTAGATGCAGCAAAGCATCCAGAGCACATTAAGTTTAAGGTTCTTAGCTAATATTCATCAACAAATAAAAGCAATCAACATGGATCTACTGTATAATGAATATTAAATCAAGAATAGAATATCAATACAGAGAAAACAACACGAGCAGCTAAGGTTGCTAAGGTTACTACAGCAGGAAATACATTTCACTAAAGAAAACACCGGCTATGACCTGAAACAGGATCAGGAGAAGACTTTATAAAGTTTGGGTAATAAATGACATATATTTTAGACCCAGAAGTT
>OMNN01043230.1:0-11874 GCA_900302755.1 Chromis chromis
AATGGAATGAAAAAGTTACTAGGGCCCCAGAAAGTTCCTAGATTTCTAGAGATATGGAGCCCTAAATGTGGCTTCCTAGCTAAGATGTTTTATTAAATTTAGAACAGGTTTCAGCTTGAAACAACGTACACCGTTCAGCCCCAACATTGTGACCACTGACAGGTGAAGCGAGTAACATGGATCGATATTGGTACTATGTGGTGTTCTGCTGGAAAAAATTGGATTTTAACATCTGTGTGGATGAGACTTAGACACCCCAAATGTCACTGGCCTACCCCCGCAGGAAAATGCACTCCACCACATGGCAACAACATCAAACAATCAGGAACATCTTGAGGAACATGACAATGGCCCAAGATGTTGATGTTTGACCTCCAAACTTCCTAGACCCCATTCTGATCAAGCATCAACAGGATGCAGTGGAACAAGTTGGACTGACAGAGGCCCCACTGCACAAGCCAGAGTACCCAAAGGATCCACTGCCAACATCCTGGTGCCAGACCCCATAGGGCACCCTGAGAGGTCCTCTTGTCCATGCCCAATGGTTCAGAGCATGTTTGACCACATAAGGGGTCCAACACAATATTAGGCAGGTGGTCATAATGTTATGCCTGATCGGTGTAAGTTTGAGCATCCGAGAAGTTTGACATGACGAATTTAGTCACGAAAAATAAAAACACAAACTTCAAAACTCAACATGACCTGAAGTAGAAAGTCAAAGTTCCCTCCATGGTTGGCTAGAGCTGATATAGAACTAAAAACTGTACATAGAAATGATTGATTGTAACATTTGATTTTGCCATCAAGAAGTTAATTAACATTTTTGTGCATATAAAGAACTGGATTCTGTTGGTTTTATGTATTACAAGGAACAAAACACAGTATTATCACATCTGATTTAAAAGACTGAAACTGTCTACTAAAGCTGCAACTAAACATTATGAGCAAAAGCAACATACACATGATGTCAACTGAGTAAACTGTCTGAAAGCTTTAAAAAAAAAACATTTTTTTTAATTGACTATTTAAAAAAAAAAATTCTATTGAAAATTTCATATTCTCACTCAATAAAATGACGTCTTCCCACTTTTATTTGGTCAAACGAACCATTCAAAACTCAAATATATTCAGTTAACTGATAATCGAAGCACAACCTCATGAAGCCGATGGCCAGTAAATTTTCTGTTGGTCAGTTTATCGACAAATTGCTTCAGTTTTGCTTTCAACATGACTCTAAAGACAAACACTACTGTCAGAATAAATCCTGATACTGTCCGACATGCAAATCAGTGCAGACTTAACATTCAGCTTAATGAATTACAGAACCGACCTCAAGTTTCCACATTCTGTTAACCAACTTGAGTCGCCAAACTTCACACTTCACAGTGAAATAAAGCTCACAGATCCCAAACACGAGTCGGCCTTCGGATCATGGATGAAATCTGATCAGTAAATAAACAGATAAATGCTCATTCTGAAAATGTGCCTCCATCAGGAACTCATTTTATTCTGTTTTCCACCCCAGATAACTGACTTACAAACTTGATTTAATCAGGTAATCTCATCAAGTTCGAGATTGTTTTTGAAAGAGATATTTACAGTCAGACGGAGACGTCAGCTAATAGTGAATTTGTGACCACCTTGGGAACAGTTTTAGGCAATAAAATGAGCTGTGTTACCTCTAAATGAACAGAATTACTACATACAAGACTTTCAAACATCATCTAGGCCATAAGTAGTGAGATAAAATGCACAGAAGGTATATTTGATCTATCAAAGGAGTCTTTTGGTGGCTAAAATCAATGTTTTTCTGTGCACGTTGTTGTGTTTTGGTTATTTTTACAATCCTGGCTAAAGGTGTAATTGCATGTAGGAATGTGTCAAACTAAATCTGTTAAATGGCCTTTCAGCTCTTCAGTATGGTTTATGTCCGGACGCAGACATGTGGCACACACTTGTGTTGCCAAATTAAGACACAACGCTGGCAGAGGTGTAAATCAGACGGCGGTGTTGCAATAATGACATTAACTCCCTGAACCCAGTGCAGTTAGAAGCTGTTGCGAAAGGAAGATGACTCAAGTTTTTTTTTACTGAAGCTGAGGCGACTCGAAGACCTCAAACAAAAGAAAGAGAGATGAAGAGAGAAAGGGATGATGGGAAAAGCTGCTGAAGAAGAGGTTGGGAGTAAAAGAGGGATCAGGTTGTAGTGTGAATGAAGAGTTAACTGGTTTCTTTTATTGTGATTTTTTATTTTTTTTACGGTTTCGTTCACGCTCTGGCTGCAGTCTGCCAGACAAAGGAGCTCTGAGCCTCCATGCCGCGACGGTCTGAAGGATCCATTTTACACTGCCAATCAAAATGAACCCAGGTCATTTACATACTGTATCCACTGAGGCCTATTCAAAACCAGTGGAGCAGCGCCCCCTACTGCTCACTGTAGGACGCTGCATTAACCCTCCAGCTGCCAGCCACGTCTGGAGACTTTGTATGGAATCTCAAATGTGCCAATAACGTTTTTTTTTTTTTTAATAATTAGATTTAATCAGGAAATCTATTAAACTATTATTAGAGAAACTGCTTAAAATTGTATTTAACTGATGCTTTTAAGTTTTGGTTGAGAAAAGAAAAGAAAAAAAGCACTAATAAACGCCATTTCTCAGCAAGAAACCATAAGAATCACTGGATTTTCAGCTTTACGACAGTCACCAAACTTCTCACGTGTGATGTTTTCAGTTGAGATTAAAATAATATTTTATCAAAATTAGTTTATTCTACATGAATCATGTAAAAATTAACCCAAAACAAAACATTTACTTTAAGCATATTCTGTAAAAAATTTAAAAATCATGTGTTCTTCATTGCAAACATGAAGCCATTAGTGACTCAGCTGTGACCGACAGTGACGAGGCAAAAAAAATTCAGGGTCTTTTCGGCTGAACTGCAGGATGTGTTTATACAAAACAGAGAGGAGGGAAATATGGAAACAAATTAAAAATGTAAGTAGTAAAATATCTAAAATATGTAGAGCCCTCCATTTATTCCAGTATTCGTAACACCTGTGCACACTTTTTGTAAAACAAAGACTTGAGAATCAACTTATCCTTTTCCTGCTTATGATTTATGGTATTCTAACTGTGTCTTTTTTTTTAGGTTCTCTCTACTTCTAGTCATGGTTGCGCTGTTTCCATTGAGGTGCAGAACATGTTGCAGCAAAAAATGAACCAACAGTGAGAAAAAAAAAATCATGGTTAGACGATTAAAAAATATCTACCGATGGAAAACATGTTAAGAACTAGAAAAGCACTCAGAGCGCAGACCTCCGCCAATCAGCTCATTTCCACCCACATTGTGATTTCCACCCTATGTTATAGTCCTACATTCATTTTATATACACTAATTCCTGGATGCAGATGGTAATCCAGAACAATACCAAAATGTAATCATCTGTTCCTTGTCCCATTATCAACATTTCCTGAAAATTTCATTATAATCCGTTCATAACTTTTCAAGTTATCTTGCTAACAGACAGACAAACAAACAGATAAACATCGGCAAAAACAACCTCCTCGGCAGAGGTAAATATCTTAAATTGAAAAATAATACGTTTCAGACATTTGTTTGCAAGTATCTTGACTTATGCTCTTTTAATACAACTATTAAAATATATTGTATTGTGAATAGTTTTAACTGTTGATAATGATAATGGATGTATGCCATTACTTAATGTACACTGTATTTATGGATTTAATTCAGTTTTTTGAACTACTGTATAAGTTTTCATCTGTCTAATATAAATACTACCGTCTTCTTCTACAAGATTACACTCTTAATATACCTACAGTAGTGTAATATGTTGTATTTAAGTGTATATTATGATTTTGTGTGCTTTCATTGGAATCTAAGTTGATTTAACTGTTGTTCATATGGTGCTATAATTTCTCAATTTGGATGCATTACAATTTTGTCCAAGGTGACTGCAAATGAAAATGAGTCTTTTAGCCAAAGAGGTTAATGTACATTATGCATTTTCAAATACAGACTTTAAAACTGAAAATTTTTGTGCGCTCTGCTTTTTGCAAAACGTGAAAGAGAAAACACGTTATTTAACATTTCTGAGTAATTCCCTTGTCATTTTCATATTTAGGTATTGTAACGTCAAAAACTCAAGGTGTTTTAAATTCCTGCTTACAAAAAGAAGAACAAAGACATTTTTGAATAGTTGAGAATTTATTCATCAAACGTACAATTTAAACTATTTGTTCTTGAATATGCTAATCGCCCCCTTGTTTTCTACTATGAGCAAGCATAGATTTTGAATTGATCTTTTTCAAACTAGATGATAAAACTTTATGGAAAAGTCAAGAAACACGCATCTTAAACCTAATTTTAACAACTTTAGGACTGAATTTCATTTATTCGTCTAAAACAGAGTGAAATTAAAAACAAAAACAAAAACAAAAAACAACTACTGAACATGATAAAATAAAGGGAACCAAAGAAATGTGGTTAAAATTTTAAAATTAAATCAAGTCAAGGTGAAACAACATTCAAGTATTGTTTTTATTATTTCCAAACACCCACCACTTCCAACATTCATCTTTCAGTACAGAGTTTTTCCCACATCTGTAATTATTGCTTCAGCTGTTATGTTTTTGTCTTTTCTGCCATTAGAAGCTTATCATCAGGATCATTTAGTTTGTCAAACCAGGCCGGCGATACTCAATCCAACTGTTGGCACTCAACCGTCAAGTAATAAGTAAAAATATCTAAAAAGAAAAAAGAAATAAAAACAAAACAAAAAAAAGTGTCCAAAAAAAAGAAGAAAGAAAACATGCTACAATAATGTTCCCCTAAGAAACAATAAAGGAGCAAAGAAAAAATATCTATAATACTTGTAATCATCCATACATTATCAGAATAAACCATCATCTCCTAAACAATAGAAACAAAATTATAAGAAAAGTGGAAATTCAGTTCATTTTAATGGGAAATACCTTCAGTTTAAGGGTTACATAGTTTCCTGGGCATCAGTATTAGAGAACATTTTAATGCATCATCAATTAACCCACCTTCACATCTGTTGCTCATCATCAGAAAAGCAAGAATGAGGAGTAAAATGTGTTTTTTCTTTTACTCCTCATTTTGCTGGAAAGAGATTTGATTGCAACATGAAACATCTGATTTCTGAAACACTCCTAAAGCCCGTGAAGCTGCTTCTAGATAACTGAAGGTGAAACTGATGAACACTACGAGTTCGAGTCTAAATCGTGACGCTTCTTTATGTCCTCGCACACTAATTTGGTCTACGTTTGGCCCGAAGAAGCGGCACAAACCAACCTTTAAACTGAGCGGCGTTCCCCTTTAAGGCCTCCAGGAGGTGCTGACACACCAGCGAGCGCTTGAGGTTTCCAGTCAGGAGGAGAGAGAAACAGCTGTTTGCTCTTTGGCCACATCTACTTTAACAGTGTTGAGGTTCGTTTAAAGACAAAAAAGAGGGAACACTTCACACAGTTTGACTTCCACTGTGTCGACTTGTTTTGAGCTACTGACTGGTTTTAAGCAATAAGGCAGCGATCATCTCGAGTAGGAGAAGGAAATATTGTTTGTTAAGGCATTTACAGAGCTGAAGATTCATACGTTTTCTGAGGTTAATTTGGAACAATCGGAGAGATGCACTGAAATTAAGGCGTTTCAAGTTTTGTGTGTGCGCTCAACGGTGCAACATGAAGCCACTTGTAATATTCAGTTATTAAGATATATGTTAAAATCAGAGTTTTTCGTGACTATGCACAACGGTATATATACGCAAATCTCTGCATTTTCATCTTATTTCTAACCATTTTAAAACTCAAAAATGCCTTTTATGCAACTAACAAAAGTGGTTAAATCACTGAATTGCTCTATTCATTCTCGGTTCCAATCAGTTTGACGCTGCTAATTCTGCTTTGGTGGAGAATAAACCTTGAAGTTCTCTTTGCGTTTTGAGGCTCCTCGTAATTATGTGGCAAAATAACCGATTTCTTAACAAACTTCCAAACAAAACACCTTGAATGAAATGTCGTTATCAGGATGCGTGTGCAGTTTGGAGCTTTTAAGTGGGCATGAGTGAATGTCCACTGATGGTGTCTCAGAGTTTCAGTGTTTGCTTCAGGATGTCCGAAACGAAACAACCGGACTGCTGTTTGCCAACATGTTTCTGTTGTCAGGTGAAAACCCTGTGACATATTTGTAGCCAGACGACCAAAGAATTCATGAATTGTTTAATTCTGTCACTTTGGAAAGCAGCATTTTCACATGATACCGAGAACTTCGGGTTTATAGCTTGGCTCATGTTGTTAGATTACTGCAAATATGAATGTAGGCACCATAAACTACTGCATGAACATGTGTGTCAGTAAAGATCTAATCCTGTAGCTACACTGAACCGGTCGCAGGGCGGATGCGCCGTGGTATGTGTTGAAACAAGATGCTGAGCATTCATTTTGGGATTGTCGTGTCTTTGGTTTTTGGACCCATCACAGTGCTGCAAAGTCTTTCACTGAGTTTGTGTATTGGTGATTTACCATTTCCAGACTACAGTAGACTTTAGAAGGGTTAAAGTTAGGCGGTACTGACAAATAAATGACCAAGACTGAATTGAAAGCCTTGTCTGGTAATTTCTTGTATACCTGTAGCTTAGTTTGACAAAAACATTGACACTTTATGATCTTTATGATGTAAAATGGCTGCATACCTCGACCAAAAACTCTAAATAGAAGACTGGTTTATTATTATGTTTACATTGATTATAGTGGAAGTGCAGCAATGCAGTCTGCTTACGTTCAGTGTAGCCACAGTTTGAGTCTCCGTTGATATGGATGAAGTCATGTTACAGACATCACTGACTGCTGAAGCTCTGACAGGAATGTTGTTGTTCCACATCCGACTGTTTCAGTAAGATGTCATCCAGATTCTATTTTCTAAACGTAAGCTGCAGTTTGAACAGATGTGGAGTTTTTTTTTTCTTGTTTCAAAGAATAGTTTTTGTAATATCACTGTGCGCCGAGAATAATCATGGTCAGTTAAAAAATGTAATGATGGCAGCTTGGGAAGATTTCCTGCTTTTCAAGAATTTGCCTGAATTTAATTGTGGTGAGATAAAAGCAGCTATACTGGCCCACGTTAATTATCCAGGATGTTCTTTTGCCCAAAAACTGTACATAGCTGCATAAAAAACCTTAATAAACTGGAAATAGCCAGTTTATTTTTTATTTCTGGCCTGTTTTTAACATCTAAGGAGGTATGTTTGCACATGGAAATGCCACAAAAAAGCTAAATATCACACAGTTGTTGGTTTCAGGTTGAAAAGCAGGCCTTTAAAAAAAAAAAAACAGGAAGCGGTGTTAAAGGCTGACGATGTAGTGCCACTTTCTCTACTGCAGACCAAAGACTTTGTTTTTTTTCCACTTCAAAACTTTTTATTTCTCCAAATATTTCCAGCGCGGTGCAGGAACCCAATCAACAGCAGATCATTAAAACTAATCCCACAAAATGTGAACCAGCAGTTTACAGGCCAAACACGGTTTCCCCACAAACTAGTTTAATTCATTTTACATAATTCTTACGCTTTAAGACTTTAATGATTTGTGCAGAGAGACTTTTATGGTTTTTATGATGAAGGCGGTTGCCAGTTTCAGCTGTAAACGTGACTCCATCCATTGTTTGCATCTTCAAGGCATCTGAGGTTCAAACCTCTGTGCTGCTCAACCTGCTTCCTCCCATTATTAAAACCCCGTTTCCTGGTTAGTGAGGAGTGTTGTTCAAATGTGTTAGTCATATTAGGCTGACATGAAGCGCCTGTCCGTTCCAACACCACACCCAAGTTAAGTCACTACGACTGAAGGCACTGTTTAAACATGTGTCTGCCTCGTCCACCTTCATACCCTCCCACCCCTCCCTCGGTTCTCCCTCCCTCGGTTCCCGTCCGGGTTCATCATCACCTCCCTGGCCACCTCCACCTTTTACGTCTCCTCTTCTTCTGGTGGCGTCTATAGCAGGACGCAGCGCTTCTTGGGTTTGGTGTCTGGAGGCTCCAGAGCTGCCAGGATGGCCTCGTCAAACACGTTCTTCAGTCCTCTCTGAGAATGAAACAGAAAGTGACACTGAGGAACTTTGTTTTTTATCTCTGGAGAAAGAAAAGTGGAAAAGATATAATCTCATAAAAATGCTGTTGATTTCTGATCTTCTAGATCTTCTATTGCAGACAAGCATTCATGTCACTCTGCCATAAATACCTCTCCTTTAAAAAGACCCAACAATATAAAAAATAAAAGGTAACGGGGGCTTATGTAACTGCAGTTCCTTCTGCATGTGCAACTCCACTTTCCATTTGGAAGGCTTTTTTGAAAACGATCAGTCTGCGGTAGAGCTGTGCGATTAATTGGATTTTATTTTCAATTACGACTTTGGTTTCCAGTGATTATGAAAACAAGATAATTGAGATAAAATGATTATTGCGTCACATTCGGTGCTCTCGTTTTGTCATCTGTTATAAATTCAGCGCACCAATTTCCTTTACAGCGGTGCGCCTTGCCCTTCCTTCGAGGGAAATGATTCTTTCCGAGTCCCTGTGCGCAGACCGATGTTGATTTTGAAAGCAGACGGTGACTACAAAAGCTATATGTTGGTCTTTCCCGTATATCAAACCCAGAAGAACACTCTGGGCTCCATGGTTGTCCCTGAAAGGCTGTGGCTTTGCTCTTTTCACAGGATATAGCAGCTGGTTAAAGCTTGGACTGTAGCATCCCGTCAGTCTTTATTCCTGAAGTGTGTTGAGCACAGTGGGCGGACATAGCACAGGATTTCTGGAGAATTGAGAACTTCCTACAGTGTTTGGGCTTTATGGATGGAAAGCATGCACAAATCAAAGCACCTCCAAAATCCTGCAGTGGCTACTTCAATTAAAACTCTATTAATGGTGAGTTACTTGTGGACTTTTATATATAAATGATTCTTCATTACATTCAAACCAAACAAGTCCACACATTGCTGATAAATCCTATTAGAATCAAGTTAATCGCTCTGTATTTTACAGTATACCTGAATTTTTGAGTCACATTCCTGCTCTTTCCATACGTCGTGAGCTCATGTTTAAGTGTTTGTGTAATTACTGACACTGCTAGAAGGAGGAGAGAAAAGTTCAACACAGCAGTTTTAATTTATTGTGCTGTAAAGCAATGGAAAAAAAACAGCAACAATCAAATTATTGTCATTTTAACTTGAAAAATTACTGAAATAACTGATTTATGAAGCTGCTGGTGATGTTCTGTTACTCAACTGACAGCTCAAATGATTAGCTGGAAAATGTACTTGATTTATTGTGTTGTGTGTTTTAAAATAAACAACACAATTCACTTTTCGGTTTACGATCAGATATTTTTGTGATGTTAAGATTTTATCGTGCTTTTCTGAAGGTGGCTCAGTCTTCTGTTTGTGCAGCAGGTTTTACCTCACGTGGCAACAGACTGAGCCATGGGTGATGAAAGTTTCCTGTTTATCCCAATTTTGCGAAAAGGTAAGACGTGATTAAACAGAGCCTACTGCTGTTAAGTCAGCCAGATCAAGACGTGTCTCATCCTGTGATCAGTTTAGTAACTACATGTTGCCAAACTCATTCAACATGTGGATTTTCTTACCCGTCTCATCTGACGCTTCATTGGAATTGACAAAAAGTTGAATAGCTTCTTTTCTTTTTAAGCCTCACTGTTTACCTGCGTCAGAGCTGAACACTCCACGTATTTGACGGCCTTCAGCTCACGAGCCAGCTTCTCTCCGCTCTCACAGGTCAGGGCTCGCTGTTTGTTCTTGGCCAGTTTCTCCAGAGTGTTGCTGTCGTCTCTCAGATCCACCTGAGTCCCGACCAGCAGGAAGGGCGTCCGTGGGCAGTGGTGTGAAATTTCTGGCACCCACTGTGAAAAGGCGAGCTAAAGGTCAGGTCTGATAGACTTTAACTCCCACCGGTCTGCACCTGAACTAAATGTCAACACAAAACAAAACTCCCCTTCCCAGTTGGTGAATGCTAAATCTAGATGTACAAACATCTCTAGTTGCTGTCGTCTTTTAATTTCAGTGTTACTAAAGTAAAACTGCGGACAAGGATGCTGGTTTTATTTATTAGCTTGGTTTGCTGATTAATGTGGCAAAAAAATAAATTAAAAAGTGACTAAGTTTGAAAAGAAACAACGACAGAGACCAACTAAACAAACCTTCTCTCTGACGTTCTCAAAGGAGGAGGGCGACACAACGGAGAAACAGACGAGGAAGACGTCGGTCTGAGGATAGCTGAGGGGTCGCAGTCTGTCGTAATCCTCCTGACCTGAAGGGGGAGAAAACAGTCTGATCAACAACAACAACATTAGTAGATAAAGGATATGAGAATATTTCTCTGCTGGTTTAAAGAATAACCCTCTGAATCCCAAAACCCAGCAGGTTTAAAAGATTTATTTATTTTTAAATCGCCCAAATAAACCCAACTACTCATCGTTGAGTGCGGTTGGTATTGGTATTTAATCAAAATCACGCTGCAACCAATAGTCGTGACAACATTCAGGAGCTTTTCAGCTGAACTGCAGGCTGTGTTTACACAAAGCAGAGAGGAGACAAGTATGGAAACTAAGCTAAGTAGTTAAATATCTATAGAATGCAGGGTTCACCATTTTGTCCAGTGTCATACTTAGGGGTGGGAATCACAGGGTACCTCACAATACGATTTGATACGCGTTACATGGCTCACAATATCAATACTATCACGATACAGCGATAATCGATATATTGCAAGACAATCACATAATGGTACGTCATGTAACGAGCGGCGTGGAAGGAAGACGCTTGAGCCACGGCTTTTGTATTTTATGCCCCCATTGCGAGTGCTTTTATTTGCACCCACAGTAGAACCCAATACACAAACAGTGGCAGGTAGCCATCAACCCCGCTACCCTTCTCACTCATGGTGCAAAAACATTACTGAACTCCCATAATGCATTGTAGCACAACAGTCACGTATTAGTTACTGACTCTGCGATCGCTACAATATCTATAACTGAAAAATACAATGTCCGTGGTGTTGCCTGTGTACTTTACTTTAGCGAGGCAGTTCTTGCATAGGGCATAGTCTTTGTCCAGCTTGCTTGTTCCCTCCATGTTGCCCAAATGGGTCCACACTTTGGACTTAAACGTGATGGGGCGTCTCTTACGGTAGCGTTGCTGTCCTCCATTATACCTGTACAAACTCTTCTTGGGCTTGGGAATTATTAGAGCGAGTATCCATATTTGGCGCCAGCGTATCAACACTCATATCGCACAAGGAGGGACGACGACATATCACTGTATGGATATTTTGTCGCACCCTTAGTCATACTGTACAGGTGACATGTTTGAGTTCTCTCTACTTCTAGCTGTGGTTGTGCTGTTTCCATAGAGGTGCAGGACTTTATATTGCAGTGAAAAATTAATCCACAGTGAGGAACAATGTGACGGGAGCAAAAAAACGCCCACAAACTACTCGAAGGGTTCAGAGGGTCAAGGATTAAATTCATATGTTTCTAAACACAAGCTCAGAATGACACAACAAATACTATCACTGGTACTATTAACCTACACAGTATGATATATTAACTATGTGCAGAATTATTTTTTACCTGCAGTGTCAAACAGTCCCAGAGTGTACGGCTCCCCGCCAATCATCACTGTCACGGCATAGTTGTCAAACACCTGGGGGAGATAGAGGGGGAGATAGAGGGGAGTGGAGAGGAAACGGAGGGTGGAGAGTAAGAACGAGAGAGCAGAAGGGAAGGGAAGGCGGAAAAAAAAGGAAGTAAACATGTGAAAAAGACATAT
>OMNN01043241.1:6220-16598 GCA_900302755.1 Chromis chromis
TAAGGTGGCCCAGAAGGGTCAACGCAACTGCAAAAGCCACAACACAACCGCAAAAGCCACAACGCAACCGCAAAAGCCACAATGCAACCGCAAAAGCCACAACGCAACTGCAAAAGCCACAAGACAAATGCAAAAGCCACAACACAACCCCAAAAGCCACAACACAACCGCAAAGGCCACAACGGAAATGCAAAAGCCACAACGGAAGTTAACCCACAACGGAAGTGCACACCGGTCGGAAGAACAGTTCTTTTTTTGTTTTGTTTCTGGGGGACAATATTTGTCATAACGTTATGACAATTTCAACTCGGTGACCAACATTGCTGATTTGTGAAAACACACAACGACATTAATCACAATCATCGAGCAGCAGCGTTTTACTTACATCTCATTAAACTCTCCCGTAATCAAAATAGTCCGTCAGAAAATATTGTACTCCGGAAACAAAGCCTGTTCTTCTGACCACTGCGCACTTCTGTTGTTGTTTAACTTTGCGGTTGTGTTTTGGCTTTTGCGGTTGCAATGACCCTTCTGGGCCACCGTACATAAGAGTGTGATGACAACTCTACTGACACAGACTGAAAACTTCGAGTTGCAAACTGCTTAATTTCAATCATGAGCCCTCTCTTCTAACGTCCTCCGCTAGTTATCCTCTGATAATCGCCCCCACCCTCACTGCCACTACTTAACATGCAGCAAGCCATCGTTTTTATTTTTTTATTTCATCACTCTTTTTACTCCTAATTACATTCTCCTCCTCTGCTTCCATCTGTCTTTGCCCAAACTCAGGGGCTCAGGCTGCTGGTTCGCTGCAACTTTTCTGTGCTCGTCCTGCCAGCAGAGCAGGTCGTCCTGTAGCCTGTAGGGTAAGAACAAGGCCTCCTGCAGGTCTCCTCTAATAGGACATTTCATGTAGAAGTTCTTTTTCTAACTGCTGTTCACCTTCTGCCATTGAGCTCTGTATTGACTTGGTTCAAATCAGCAAGTGTTATTCATGCATTATTTTGGCTTTCTCAGTTCACAGTCAGTGACTTAAATCAGAAAAGTTGAGAAGTCAAGCAGTAGTATAACGGATAACTACGTGGTTCAACTGGTGACCTTCGTAAAGGTCAACCCTAAAAGTATCTGTAGATTAAGTTTTAGTTGCTGCTGGTCGTGGTGTTTGTCTCTTCGGCTGTTGGTTATTATTCCTGCAACTAACAATTATTTCATAGTCTATTAATCTGACGGTTATTTCCTTGATTAATCAGTTATTTGGTCAATAAAATGTCAGTGGATGGTGAAAAATGTCAACAGTTAAACATGACTCCCTCAAATGTCTTGTTTTGTCCACAGATATGAAGTTTACTGTCATAGAGGAGTAAAGAAACCAGATACTAGCATTTAAAAAGCTGGAATCGCAGTATTTAGTATTTATTATGCTTCTTTTCTTAAACAATTACTGAAACAAAGTATCAAAATTAGGGGTGGGAATCACAGGGTACCTCACGATACAATACGATACGAGATGCATGGCTCACGATACGATATATCACATGATACAGCAATACTGCAATAATCGATATATTGCAAGACAATCACATAACGATACATTCACGATATCTATAACTGAAAAATACAAAATGCCTGTAAAAAGGTTAAGTTTAATATTTATTTATTTACTGCAATTTGGTGTCACTTTCACTGCATTTGACACAAATTTGGACGAACCACTGAACAAAAATGGGTCCACACTTTGGACTTAAACGTGGATGGGGTGTCTCTTACGGTAGCGTTGCTGTCCTCCATTATACCTGTACAAACCAATTCATTTCCCCTCAAGTCTCCTTCATTCATGTGATAAACGCCACCATGTGGAGTCATTAAGTAGTGACGCTGGGGAAATGGCAGTTGGCAGGGGAATCTGGCAGGGTTTAGAGTGCCTTATTAGAGCGCCTTATTATATTGATTAAAGTATGGATATTTGGCGCCAGCGTATCGATACTCATATCGCCCGGGGAGGGACGACGATATATCGCTGTATCGATATTTTGTCCCACCCCTAATCAAAATAGTTGGTGATTGATTAAATAGGCAAATAATCAATTAATCATTTTAGCTTTATTGCTAATGTTGATTGCTGTGAAAGACATATCCCTCTGGGAGACACACGTTTTTTGTTGTTTTTTGCCATGCACATGCATTTCTCGCACCAGATGTGAACCAATTACTTGTGTTATTAGTTGCCAACAGAGTAATGCTGCAGCTAATGATGATTCTCTGTGTATAATTAATTCTCAAACAACAAATTAATCATTTGATAGGTGAAATTGCAAAAATCTGAATACAGGATGGCTTGTTCTGTCAAAACAAAAGTCCAAAATCAGTGAGTGCAGTGAGTCATCTACTCTTGCACTGAACTATTATTGTATGGCAAAGTGATGATACTTAAATCAAGCTGCATATAAAGAGGGTTTGACCAACTGTTTAATGGAGGAAATGGTTTATCTCGGATGGCTGGCCACCATGTTGGATTCTGTTCACCTGAGTTAGACCAACTTTAATTCCAGGTGCTTTATCTGCTTCATGCTTGAACCCATTAAGTACTCTGTGGTGCAGTTTATGTTAAACAGAAGGGAAATTCAGAACGAGACCATTAAACGCATTAACATTAGTCAGGTTTAATGATCATCACCCGTGTTTACCTTGTGAATTAACAGTCGCAGTAATGGCCGCTGAAGAGACGCAGTGATGCTGTGAGGAATAAAGAGCAGCAGCTACTTGTCCTGAATAGTAAATGAATGGCATTGGTGTGAAAGTTGGGCGACTTTCAGTGTTGTAGTGCAGGAGGAGGAGGGGTCATGAAACTTTGAGCATTTTTTTTTATAAAGGACAAACCCACATGTTAATAAGATGATGCTGTAATATGATATCATATCTGCTTAATCTCTTTTAAAGATAACACAGATGAAGGTCGAGATAAGCACTGCGCTGGTTTGTAGGAGAGCTGATAGAACTCAGGATAGTGCTTAGATGGCACATTTAGCCCTCGAACAGTCTTCATCAGCAGAGGAAGGTTTTTGTAGAATTATTACACTTCATATCTTGCATGTGCACTGTCTTTGATTTTTCCAGTTCATCTTGAATTAAGACTTGCTTAAGGCCGTGTTCAGACAGACAAGAGCGCTGAATGGAAAAACACAGCCCCTAAATCTTCTTAATTCTTCCGTCAGCACAAAGCTGAGGGTTCTGGCAGAGAAGCACAAGTTTTTCAGGGTTCTGTGTTTGCCAATATGAAGCAGGTCCACATTACCTGATGATCCTGATGTCACTGATTTAGTAAAATCCTTTCTCATAGTGTTAAAAATCACTCTGCAGTGTGCCTCCAAACTCATTGATGTGCTACTCAGTTGTACTTGATTGGCTTACAGGTACCTAAAACAACACACCAGGCTGTTTCAGTTCAAATAGCTGCATATAGGCACAGTGTGACACAGCAAAATTCAGTTCACAGGAACAAGGTTTTTTCTCTGGGAGCTGAGCTGTTGCCAAGTTTAGTCCAACAGCTTCTGCTTTCTGCCCTCTTTGATCAGTGCAAGTTTTGGCTTCATCTGTCCGTCAGTCTGTCTGCTCTATAGTTGTAAACCATATTGTTTTTCCAGATCCAGATTTTCATTTCAATGTGATAATTAATAATTGAAAGTGAAAATGTGTTTGCTGACTCACACACACACTGGAGGCTCCCGCTGGTCAGCACAGTGTAATGTGTCTCTCTGTTTGGACAGCCAAATCATTTATCTTCTCTCTGGGGGCGTTACAGCTCTGCCGAGTGTGCAGGTTGCAGTCTTGATGGCTGCGAGCGAGGGACAGGACGCGGGTGTGACCGATCACATCTGCACTGTTGTCATGGTTTGAGTGTGAATACGAAGCTTGTTAATTTTTAAGTTCTTCTCCAGGGTTCATTACAGAGTTGCTGATGAGCAGCACTGTCCTCTGCAGTGTTGAAAATGATGATCCAGTTTCAGTTCTTGTGTTGGTGTAAGATTTCTTACAGATGAAGTCACCCTGATCTCTTAGCCACCATTTCCTCAACTTGTTTGTTCTTTCTCTTACAGCTGAAACTTGAAGATCGATCTATTGTCATCAGAGACATCGTGCGACGGAACAATTCTAATGTAAGTGGAGTCCTGTTTATAACTCTTCCACCTTCTCTCTGCGCCCTGCTCATTCTGCCTCGTTATTTCTACCTTTTTCAATCAAGTGTTTCTCTTTGTCAGTCATGTCACTGCTCAGCGCTCTGTTCCATTTTCTGCCTCAGACATGACTGGAATACCACCGCAGGTCGGCTCTCACAAAGGACTAAAGGGAGACTTTTTGTTTTAACGCAGTGCAACAGCTCACATTGTGAATATAAATTCAACATTAACCCCCTGAACCCCGAGCAGCTTCTGGGTGTTTCCCGCTCCTGTCAAATTTTTATCCCCTGTGGGCCCATTTTTCACATCCTGCATCTCTATGGAAACAGCACAGCCATGAGCTATAATATGTAAAAAACAAAGAAATTTTTTTACCAAAAAATTGGAAAAAATGCTGGCTCTACATACTATAGATATTTAACCACATACATTTTTATATGTTTTCCATACTTGTCTCTGCTCTGAGCCTACAGTTCAGCTGAAAAGTCTCTTAATTTTTGTCACCTGACTGTTGGTAGCAGTGGTGTCACTCATAGCTTCACTTTTGCAGTCAGGGGGCCAGAATATTTAGTTTTTTACAGTCTGGTTAGTGCAAGTTGTTTATTTTTAAGGAATTTTTAAATAAGATGTGTAGAAGTGGTTTTAATCAAATATCATGGTTTTAAGCTTATATTTGGTTAATTTTCACTATGAAACCAGAAGTCACACATGATTAGTTTAAGGATTGTCAGAAAGTTGAAAATCTGACGACTCTTTCTGTTCTTGGATAAATGGTATAATTTTGGCATTTTTGTCGAATATATTATGCTTTTCAACCCTACTGGCAGGTTTTGAGATTCAGAGGATTAAGCTATGAGATTTTCTTTTGCTTTAAATTCACATCATGTAGTCTTGTTACATCACACCAGTATGTTGGCTCAAAAGCTCACAGGAAACAACTGAAAGTTTCTGGTCTCAACCTCATAATGTAATGCCGATAACATGTGTCTGTGTTTGTCGTATTACAGGACAACCAGTGTGGTATTGTGACCAACATCGACATCGAGTGTGCAGTGAAATTAGTGGGAACAAATTGTGTTCTGTATCCAGTCAACAGCAAAGACCTGCAGCACATCTGGGTAAGCGGTAACGAAGACCTTAGTATTCACATGCAACATCTTGTGGTAAAGCTCCATTTTACAGGTCAGTAAATTCTTATTATTCAAGAGAATCAGCTCATCCCGGCATTCTACACTGTCAACTGCACATTACATGTATTGAAAAGGTCTGTTTTGAAAGTTACAGACCTTTAAAATGAAGCTTTACCAATTGTTTTTCTCGGATACCACAAGAAATACTTTTAAATACTTGCATTTAGCAGCATCAGTTAATAAATATTGATAAGAAAACAGCTTGTCATGGTGTAGCAAGGTGTGCAGCACAGACAGGAAGTGTTTTATTGCATTATGTTTGGGACAATCTAGTGTTTGAATAAATTATGAGCATAAAATGATTGATCTCATTGGATATTTATGTATTATTTTATTTTTGCCCAGATTGGTTTTTGGTGCCAACTGGTTCACTTGACTTTTTATTTATAATAGCATTGGGCCAGGATAAACTAACCATGACTGTGACGGCGTTTCAGGGACCTGCAGTGAATAATCTGTTGCCTCAGCAGTGTTGGTTTATCAGAGTCATGTAGAAAATGAGTCTGACCTGCAAGCTATTACTCTGCCCCTTTTTATAATTAGGGTGTCTGAGGTATTACTGTGATAAAATGTGAAATTGATCGCGGTCCTGTTGTTGTGTTCCTTCCAGTCTTTTATGTATGGCGACTACATTGCCTACGACTTCTGGCTGGGCAAAGTGTACGACCTGACCAATCACATTATCCTCAAGCTTTCAAACGGAGCCAGGTAGACTGTGTGTGTGTGTGTGTGTGTGTGTGTGTGTCCTGTGACCATGTGGAAGTATGTCAGAGTGTGTGAGCATTCGCATGCCGGTTCACATTCATCAGTGCCAAATCCAGTGAATGTCATCCAGTCCTCCTTCTCTGTCTTCGCCTCCCTTCAGGTGCTCCATGAGTGTGGAAGACGGTGCCAAGCTTTACGACGTCTGTCCACATGTCAGTGATTCGGTACGT
Organism: Chromis chromis; assembly: GCA_900302755.1. Taxonomy (NCBI): domain Eukaryota; kingdom Metazoa; phylum Chordata; class Actinopteri; family Pomacentridae; genus Chromis; species Chromis chromis. Next base: position 12,521 of record OMNN01043241.1, read on the forward strand.
AGCCACGAGCTCTTATCTGTCACTTCAGGTACACTTTCTTCCTAAGGTCTCTCTCAGAACAGCACTTGCTCAGGGGCCTGATCACTTTTGAAAAAGCTAAAGCCCACATAGACGTTGTAAAACAGGTGACTGATGTTGCCTTATATAGCCTGTAAATTAATCTTTTTTTTATTGTGGTACGACAAGATGGTATGACGTTTATGATACCATAAATTTGTGATGTGCTTTTTTTTGTCAAATTACACTGAAATTAAATGTTTAGATTATCTTGATGTTTGTATTTCTCTTAATGCTCATTTTAATTTGAGGACATATCCATCCTCTGCTTCAGGAGTCTAAGTCTTGTATGTTTAAAAACTTTTCTAAAAACAGATATTTTAGAATATATTTTTTCATCTCTGTGTTTCAGTCTGTAGTTTCACCTTTTCCTAAGCTATTAAAAGTTTCTTAACAGTTTGTGATATACAGACAGTATTCTACATACAGTACATAAAAAATAGTTGTGTTATACAATACAGTATACTGTATATTGTACTGTTTCAACTTTATCCCACAACAAAAAATGTTTCCATTGTATTTTTTACAGAAAGTATAAAGTTATTGTAAATTCCATTATGCTGCATTGTAAATGTACCACAGAAAAATGTTTGATTTACTTTTGCACGTCATATATAAAACACATTTTCGTGTTACCTCAAACATTTTCACTATTGTGCTCTAATTTCTTTGTTTGATTATATTCTTGCCACTCTCTTGCTTTTCAGGGTCTCTTCTTCGACGAGGCATATGGCTTTTATCCAGGCCAGGTCCTCATTGGTCCAGCCAAAGTCTTCTCTAATGTACAGTGGCTGTCGGGGGTCAAACCTGTCCTCAGCAGGAAATGCAAGTTCAGGGTGGTGGTCGAAGAGGTAATGCGATGAGGATAGTCCTTTCTTTTAACTCTCTTAACACAGCTCTGAGTTAAACTGGAGTGAACGTATTAGAATCACAAAGTGATGGAACTTTGATTAAGACATATTCATTTTAACCCTCTGAACTCCAAGCAGTTTCTGGGTGTTTTTGCTCCTGTCACATTTTTGCTCACTGTGGATATATTTTTCACTGCAATAAACAGCCCTGCATCTCTATATAAACAATATAACCATGGCCAAAGGTAGAGAGAACACACACATGTTTTTGTGCAGTATTTAATGCTTTAAATCATAAAGAAAAACAAAAGTCGTATTTCTTGTCTCTGTTTTACAAAAGTTGAAAACATGTACATCTGCTCTGTGTAAATACAGCCTACAGTTCAGCCCAGTTCAGCTGTAGAGTATCTGACTGTTGGTCTCAGCTGATTTGCTAATGGCTTCATGGTTGTGCTGAGGAACACAGAATTTTTGTTTTTTCAATGAGACATTTAAGATAAAGTGACTTTGTTATAATATCATAATAAGTGACATGATAACTTCAAAGACTGTGGGAATTTTGATGACTTTTTAAAAATGTTATTACAGTGTCTTGTTCTGATAAATTATCTAATTTTGGCAATAAAAAACATGCCTTTCAAACCCTGGTGGGTTATTCCAGCTCTTCAGGACACATTGCACTAATTTTTTTTTTTTCTGTGGTTCCTCTTCTTTTTTAATGACTTGAGTTTAGCGAGTTTACTTGTAATCTATGTGTATGCAGTTGTTTAAATGCTCACTTAGCAGTCACTGTTTTCCTCAGGTGAAGGTGGTGGAGCTGAAAGTGACGTGGATCACAAAGAGCTACTCCCCCAAAGGCTCTGACAGCGTTTATCCACCTCCCTCCCCCATCACACAGGAAAATCTCTGCAGGTCAGTACTGTCGCTGTTATATATATATATACAGTGGTCCCCCTCTTATGCAGCCCCCTCACGAACAGCCACCCGCCATATGCGGCTGCAAATCCTTGGCACCAATCATTTATCCATTAAACTAACCCCCCGCCAGCAGCCACCCCGCAAACGCAGCCAGCGGCCGTGTTAGAGCCTGATATGTAACAGCGACCCAAAATGTAACAACGACCTGAACATGCCTCACTGTAGTTGCTGCTTAATTTATGAAAATTACAACAATGATATATTGAGATGGTAGATGTGGTATCTAATCAGGATTTAATTTGCAAGATTTTTATTGAAGTCTTAGGAAGGTTTTTCAAGAAATCAGTTTACACCTGAATATAGTCCAGCATCACACAAATACAGAACCAATCCACAGTGATATATCACCGTTCCTGACTAACACACAAGTACATGGTGTTGTGGAGTAAAGTCATTCTCCTGGTTGGGTTTAGGGTGAGGCGCCTGGGCTACTATGACCATACCCAGAGGCAGCTGGGAGAGAGAGCTCTCTATGTCTTCCCTGCCAAAGGCGATGCCACACGAATGACCTGTGAGGGACACGAGGGCGCCCCTGTTCTGCCCGAAGACCCTGTTGTCAGAAAGGTGTGGATAAATTTGCATTAGAGAAAAGATTCAAATGATGCTCTTGTATGTGAAGAACTGCTGTATTCTATTTTATCTGATGTATAAATGTAGTGCAGCAGCACATTAACACTTAGAATCACCTGTTTTACATGAGATGTTAAGGAACTGAGATGATCGTGGATCCTGGTATATTTTAAAAATGTTGTTCTCGAATGTTGGAGACCCCTCGGTGTTACAGTGATTGACAGCTTTTGTGAAGTACGAGCTATTTTTTTTTGATCATCTTCAAGCTCTCACGTTGTGTGTGTGTGTGTGTCTCTCCTGCAGTTGAAAAGGCTGTTCAAGAAGGAGTCTGGGAAGAAGACGGAGAACGCTGACTTACAAGGTACCAAACAACACTCTGCAGAGAAAACACAGTATTCAGAGGAACATACAGTACACACACACACACACACACACACACACACACACACACACACACACACACAGCAATTTATCATCTGTGATTATATAACCTTAAATTTTATACAGATAAGACAGTATTGGTGTAGATATTTGCTAAAAACTAACAAGAAGTTAAAAATAATGTCTTGAAACACAAACAAAAATGCAAGAGCATCAGTAAATGAGAGAGGAAGTAATACAAAAATAAATTGGTAACAGGATTTTTCGAGTTTCATAACTATTTTAATGAAATGTGTATGTTTTGGGCATGGCTGTATATGTAATGTAATTATTATGATAGTTGCATCACATTTACATTCACAAAATTGCTGAGAACTAAATATCTCCATGCAAAGCAGAGTGTGAATTATTTAAAGTTCCTGTGAGACATCAGGCAGTCCTTTCCACAAATGCAGTTCGGTACAGAGGAAACAGACTAATTGGAAATTGTGCTGAAGTGCAGAACACTTCAGCTGAGAAATATATTTGTCTGCATGATCCAGGAAAATGGAGGATGACTGTGTGTCTCTCTGGAAAGCCTACGGCAAAATACTGTGAAGTAGACTGAGCTTTTTGTTGCTCTCTGTAAAATGTTCCTCACATATATGCTTTAATGTAGCATTTATTTTAGTCGCTGGCTGGATGAACATAAATACAGTCGTCCTTCTCCATATCGCGGTTTACTTTTCGCGGTCTCACTGTGTCGCGGATTTTTAAATTGTATATACCACCCAGAGCACTGTGTTCTGTATCCTGGGTGCTCCATCTCCCATGTATAGCATGCGTTCAGCATTTTGCCTTGTCCATTTCACATCGACGTCTGATCACTGCGCATAGTGTTGCTCATACTCAGCGAGTGTGGGGAGGGTTTATAAAGCCTTAAAATATATATAAATAATAAAATAAATATAAGGTCACTACTTTGCGGATTTTCGCCGAGGGACTACTGTATACAAAACGAGGGAAGAAGTGGAGAAGTCTTTTGTTTGTACACTTCTACCTACTCGATAGGTAGGATGAGAGATTAATAAAGCAGTATTCTATAAACCCCACCCCTGTAATAGAGATGGTTGTCCGTATATTGATGGCTTTGTATGTCCGTTTGTGTGCGTGATCTGTCTGCAAGTTGTTTGGAATGTGTTCAGGCCAGTTCAAGGTTGAATTGCTTTGCAACCTCTGAACTGCTCCCGTTGACCAATCCA
>OMNN01043255.1:0-12073 GCA_900302755.1 Chromis chromis
GAATACACACACACACACACACAGACACACACACACACGCACACGCAGACACACACACACACACACCCACACCCACACTCACACACACACACACACACACACACACACACACACACACACACACACACACACACACACACACACACACACACACACACACCACCCTCTCTATTTCCCTGCCTGACAGTCTGTCACAGCCAGCGGACTGGTTTAGCAGGCGGAGTTCAGCTGGGCTCCACAAACACATGGCACTCAATCTGCCTTCTTGTGTGTGCTGGAATGGTATTTTCTTTTTCTATGCTGTTAAAGCTTTCCATTTAATCCTCTTTTAATTTTAAAACACAGTTGAGCACTTTTACATTTATACAAATGGCTGACACAGATATCCAACTGCACTGTAAACAGCCATGTGTGTATTTTTTCGTGAACTTTCTAGAGTTTCAAACACTTGGCTTGTTTGAAACTGTAACATATAGCCTTCAGGAACGTATTGCATAATGCTTAGGTAGTATTAAAGCGGTGACACGTCATCTAAAATGTATCTGCTCCTGGGAAGACACACTTTTTTGACTTGGTTAATGTTAGTTTGGATGTATTCAGAAGAAACAGTGTTGGCAATTTGCTCCCCTGTTTCTCCACTATAGATCAAGAAGCCCTTGTGTGCACTAAAAATTCTCAAACAAAGCCTGCTGCCTCTTCTACTGCACCCATTTCTATATGATCAGCTCCATTCATTCCGCCACTCAGACAGGAATCTAATTAGACCAGAATATCAACATTAAAACACATATCTGGGCCCCCTCCCTCCTCTCTCTCTCCTCTCTCTCTTTGTTTCTCTGCTCTTCCCTACAGCTGGCGAGAGTATGGTTTGTGGCTGCCCCTCCCCCAGCGTTTGAACAAGCCAATAAGAGAGCACGTCAGCAAAATAACCCCCCCACCTCCATCCACACATAGACACACACCATCCCTCGTTTTCCCTTACCACCCTATCCATTCCCAACCCCATCCCCCAGAGCCCTCTCTACACCCCCATCCCCCTTTCCCTACCACCCCTAACCCACTTACTCATCCTGCCTCCACCCTCACTGCTACCCCACACACACCCACGAGACTTCCCCACCCCTCTCCACTTTCTCACCCGTGCTCATCCTCCCTAGTAACTGCTCCCTAGTCCTCCTCTCAATCTCCTTCTTCCCACTCACCCCTTATTTCTGGACACCCTTTATTCTGCACTCCCTCCCCCCTCATTACACCCACTCGCCATTTTCCTCGCTGTTCCCCTTCTTTCCCCCACCTTTCTCCTCTCTCTCTCCCCTCTCCTCTATCTTCTGTGGCCTTATCTTATGAATATCGGTAGCACACTGGGTGAAAAATTGATCCTCCCCGCCTGTCTGTGGACGCTGCCACAGCGCATTAGCCTGTGTGTGATGTGTGTGATGTGTGTGTGTGGAGGCTTGCTGCTTGTGGGAGGGAGGTAGGGAGGGAGGGAGGAAGGGAGGAGTGAGAGGAAGGAGGGTGGGAGGGATATTTGCATATCATCAAAGTAGGGAAAGGGAGTGTAATGAGGAGAGAATGTATGTGTGTTGGGTGTGTGTATTAGGAGTGGTGTTGATGGGTTGGGGTTGAGTGTGTGTGAAATGAGAGAACAAGACCAAGGGAATAGGGTATATAGTAGGCGAGATGGTGTGAAAGAGAGAACAGACAGAAAACACATACATGTTTTCACCTCACATGGCTTCCTATCACACCCTCCTGCCTCCACGCACACTGTCAGAGAATATCAACATGACACATTATTTGTAGTAGTTTCTCATAAATGTTTCATACAGGCCATATCCTTGACCTCTGACATGGCAGCACTTAAATATTTCCACCAAAAAGATGTCACGCTCTTTCTAGCTTCACCAGCTGCTGGATAAAAAGACCTAAGCATATATGGAAACATGCACAAACCTGTTCAGTCAGTGACAACGTTCGCTTAGATCCCACTCACTTCATTCATCCTGGTGATCTAGCTTGCTTTAAGCTAATTTATTTCAGATTAGGGGCTAAATAAACCTGTTCTCATTTTCTAGCTGCTGTAAACTGGCAGCACGGTGCAACTTTTGCATACACAGCGAATACTTATTTTTAAAGCGAACTTTCGGGCTCCAGAAGGAAACAGCTGCAATGGGTAGGCTTGGTATTTGTAAATAAATAATTTAAAGCCCCTTTTAGCCTGCCTCTCTGCTATCCACAGCTTCTGATTTAACAGGGGCTACCAATCGAGTATCGATCGCAAACCGGTTCGTGCTGCCGGTAAAAGTCGCCGTTTTGAAGTAAAATAAGCAAAAGCGAACTGGATTTTACACTTTTGAATATCCTGTCGTGGTCTTTTGTTCTGGGTGAATGAATGAGGCGGGGGTTGGACTGAAAGCGACTACAAACGCGGCGTGTTTTCCGGTATCGATTGGTCGCGCCTGGTGAAATCCGACTTGAGCGCTGACGGTCTGTCACATTTCACGCTGACACCAAGCGAACACTGGGCTCATACACTCAGATTCAAATACACTCACACGCAGGGCTCACAATATTATCGACAGATCCGAGTCAGGAGTACAGTCGGGGAGAGCACGTTGAAGGTAAGTTGTTGTATTGAATAAAACTACTCCCTTCGGCGGAATTAAATCGGGTTTCAGCCGTAGACTCAGAGGCGGGGTCATTCTTTAAGATCGTGTTAATTTTAGCCGTGGTTCTTTCTTTGTAATTTTAGATTGACCACTTTTTCATCTCTCTCTCTGCGCTCTCGCCGCTTGCCTCTTTACAGCTGGGGGGAAAACACTACCGGCTTACCAGTGAAATCAACCCGAATAAGTTTTCTTTTTTAAAACTCAAACCCCCTTTTTGTTTTGTCACTATTAACCAAGCGTTTTAAAGGGATTCGAGGCGTGGGTGGCTAGCAACGGGATTTTTCTCTGTGTTGGTCGGTGGAGGAGGAGGGGTTGGTATGGTTTGCCAAGCTAGCGAACGACATTACGCAGACTGGCTAAACAAGTTTAAATGCGGTATAAAGTGGATAAAGTTGCTTTAAACTCAGTTCGGGGTTGAATACGGTTATAAGAAAGCGGTTGACTGTGTTAGCTCAATTATTCAACAGTTAAAATAAGCGTAATAACATGGTTACTACAGTGTGCTATGCGCTCTAATGTTAGCATGTCCCCCCGACGTTAGCCTCTCGTGAGCTAGCGAGCCATGGCCGTACTCGCTCGGCTGTTGTGAAGTAAATGTCGCTGGTGAACCGTGAGATAAATTTTCCTATGAAAGGAGAACCAATGTTTAACCTCCCCACCGCTGTGTTTAGTTAAAAACACAAGATGGTATCTTGACTAGGCAGCGTTGTTTAGTTGTCGAACCAGTTTGGGGGAATCACGCTGTTTTTAGTAACGTTACCCAGACAAACTTGGGGGAAGTTAACTATAAGCTAAACCCAAATTACAGCGCACGTGTTTGTCAAAACAAACAGGGGTGTTTATGGTTAAAACAGTTTGATTCGGTGTATATTTTTTGCTTCATAGGGGGGTACCTCACTGCTCAGCTTAAGTCTCCAACTTTGTGTTTCTGAACAGTCTGTGAAAAGCTTCTTCTGTGAGAGGAAACGAGAGGAAAAAACGCAACAAAAAAGGAGAAACAGAGGAAATAGCCCGAAAGGAAATGCCAATCGCAGCCGCTGGACAGCCAACGACTCAGGAGCCTAGAGTTTGCCCCCGGCTGCCCTCCACCCCGGAGCCTGTCCCTAAAGGGGCTGATTTATTCGACGAGGCGGGGGCGGCGGAGTCGGCGGAGCGTACAGAGTACAGGGGCGCGGAGGGGGGCAGAGGACTCGGGGGCTATAGTTACAGCCAGAGTGGGGCGAGGGGCTTTGTACAGCCCGGATCTACCAACGGCTCTCCGCCGCAGTCCCCAGCCGCGTCCTCCTCTTTCCTCTTCCATCCCCTTCACCCCTACCAAATGGCCATGGAGCCCCCAAGGACTCGATCGCGCTCTCGGTCTGGGTATTACCAGCAGTACGGTGTTGGAAACGGCAATGGAATAACCAGCGGCGGAGTTATGGTACCTAACCATCACCACCACCACCATCACCACCATCAGCAGCAGCAGCTACATCCACAGCAGCAGCACGGTGCCGGCTGCTCGCCACTTGGAGCTCACAGCAACCACTCGGAGAACCAGCAGCGAGCTCCGGGAAGTAACGCCTCTCCCGGCATTCAGAGGCTATCCTCGGTCCCTGGAGCGCACCGCATCCCGGCAGCAGGTAAACGTCTACACTTGTCACACACTGTGCATGTGGTTGTGTAGGCTCGAGTCACACATTTTTCAAATACTTTTATTTTTCACACAATCTCCAAGTTGAAGGGATGGAGGTGTTGTAATGCCTTTTTAGAAGCAAATTGAGAACTAGGGGACTGCCCTAGGGTTGGCATGACAGTACTGTCTGTGCATGTGTGAACACATTTGATGTAATTAGATGGGGTGTTTTATGTGCTTGCCACTGAGCTGTAGAGTGGATGTGGTGCACAGTTAGCACATACAGTAGGTAAATGAACAACAGCAGTCTGTGGTGTGGACTAGGGTAGCCTCAAGCCAGTTCAACTGCTGTGCATAGTTAGTTAACCAGACTGCATTTCTTAAGGCACTGTGGCATGTCTACTTTTATTCAATTACACAAATATTGATGTAGCTAGGTAACAAGCCTTACAATGTGTACAGGCTAATCTTTGTCTAAACTAGGCATCGTCTACTCTTAAAATAATAATAAAAAAGAAAAACTAATGGGTGCTTGGAGTAAAAATAGTGGGTACACAACCCACAGGGTTGGCTTTGTGGGCTACAAAGGTGAAGTTTGAAGAAATGAGAAAGAAAATAGACACTGATCATATAGGCTATTTCTGTATTGACACTAGTTCATTTTAAGAATGGTATTGTGTAGCTTCATGGTTAGATGGCCATATTGTAGATCATTTTCTAACATAACTATATCAGTTCACCTAAATGATAAAATAGGATGTTTTGCGTTATAAGGTTTATAAGGGTTTTCTGTACTAACAGATATACAGCTTCTGTCAGCTGTATGAGCATGTTCTGTTTCGATAGAGGCGTTCTTTACCAGTAACTACCTGTGTTAACCTATGCTTTGATGTTTCTGCTTCAGAGCAAAGCAAAACTTGTCGAGGGTGTGTGTGGACTGGTGCTGGTTGTAGAATACATGTGAGGGCACTCTCACACAGCGAATGCAGTGTAGTGAACCACATAACATTGAAACAGCACAGCTTGAGTTTCACATTCACTGAGGCTATGGGAAAGCTTTTCTTTCACTAAGGCTAATAGCACTCCAAACTAGCTTCTCAGGTTAAGAAAATGCTTCTGTATAGATGGTAGCTGTCTCCAGGGGAGTGCTGGGGAATATTTCATTAGTGATAATTTTTTAATAAGACAAACTGTAAAGCTGTAAACAAAAACAGATGTGTATTTGTACCTAGAAGTCCTTATGTAGAGTGATTCAAAAATCACTTTTATAATTAATTTGAATCATTGATTATCAAAATATAAGTTTTAAATGAAAAGAAGAATTTAGGTTTGCACGGCCTAGAGGTGACGAACTACTCATACTATTTCTACATGCAGCGATAACTTAACTCGCACTCCATAGACCAACAACCCAATCATAACTCTCACTAAACAATTCATGTACAACAGATGACGTAGTTAACCGTGGGTTACCTCAGTCAGTACTAGGTATTTTTTCTCTTGGGCACACAATTGAACTACACAGTCAAATAAAGCTAATTTGTATAAAAAGCTTAAAATATTATACCAGGCCAAATCCCACACATAAAGCACAGGAAGTCTGTGGCTTTACTCAAAAACAGACAACTTTAAACAGAAGGTGTCTGCATATGTGCGTACACAAAAAACCTGAGCAACTGCGTATGGAGACTGGAATTACCTGTCTGGGAGAGTGAGAGTAAGAAGAAAAAAAAAAAACAGCTGAACACACATAAACAAACAAAGGCTCCTTCTGGACTCCCAGCCTATAGACTGTCTAAGCAGTATGTGTTGTATCATGTCCACCTTTGGGGTGACTCGAAGGGTTACAGGGAAACCAAGGTCTGTGTTTGCATGTTTGTGTTAGAAAAAAAGGACAATGAAGAACTGAGACAACTGACTAATCTCTATTTTAGTCATATTTCAATTTGCCATGTCACACTGCATCACTAAAGAAGCTCTAGTCAACATCACAGTTTACTGGTCTGCTGTGATCTACGACCTGTACTCATGTCATAGTAGCTCGGTTATGACATGTATAGGATAGCTCAAATCAATAGATAGAATGGCTCTATTGTATTTCCATCCAAATTGATTTTGAGATAGAGCAGGAGGCTCCAGTTAGCTATTCTAGATATTCACTGACTCGTTATCAAGACTATTTTTAAACCCATAGCAACAAAAAGAGCAGTCATTTGGAAAGAATACAGGTGGATGTACATGTGTGCACATTTGTATTTTTCTTTCGCTCTCTACTATATTTGTTCAAGTAAGAGAAGTTAAATCTGATGGTTGCAAAAGTGTAGGTGTATTCTTCTTTTAGTAGCTGTAGTCACTCAAAACTAATGCTAGCCAAGTTTTGGAAAAAAAAAGAAAAAAAAGGACAGTATTTGTTTTATCTTTGAGTGTTACTTACATTGTTAACTTAGCCAGAGGACGCACTGGGACTAATTTATAGTTGAATATTCTCTTACAAGAATGAAGCAGCTGGCTAGCTGGACTTTTCCCCAACACTACACACCTTTTATTAGACCCTCTTTCCATTCCCAGAATGGGCCTAGCTTGTTGGGAGAGAGTGCGAGAGGAGGAGAGATACTTAATCTATTCTTCCCATGCTAGTCACCTGCGTTGGGCATGAAAGATAATGATATCCGTTCTCTTCAGTCTCTCCCTCTCCTTCCTCTCCTTGTAGTCTGTTGTAATTCTTTTGGTCCCATTTCCCCCCTTTGGGCCTTAGTCTTTCATTGCCACATACTGTCTGCAGTGCACACTTTTTTTCCTATCTGCTTTTGACATTCTATCTCCTGTATTGTTCAAATGAGTTTGCCTACCAGCTTAGGAAATCATCATGCATTATGAGGTAAATGTGTTGCGAGCTCATGTCCGCAAAATTGAGACTCAAAGAGCAAAAGAGAAGCACAGAAAATGTGCTCCACAAAATAAAACTGCTGCCAAATTGGTCCAAATGGATTAAAAACATCCTCTGTAGCAGTTGCTATCCTATTCTGATTCTGATCCACCTCTGTCACAGCCTGTCCTCTCTTAGTCACATTCATTTCTCCCTCCCCTCTGGATCAGTCAACCCTTTCTGTACCCCTCTGGTCCATTTTCTTTGGCCTCCTCCCTCACATTTGTCTAATGGAAGGATCGTTTTAATGGATTGCCCAAAGCAGCAGAGAGGCGGACACTACTGCCACTCTACCTCTACCCCTCCACTCCACTCCTATCCTCTCCATCCTTCTGTCTGTAACAGAAGTGGAAACATGCACTGTGTGTTTTTTTTTTTTTTGCTTTCCTTTGTCTTGTCGCCCAGGCAACCCCCTCCAGTTTGAAGAGAAACTCTTTCACTTGGATTGACCAAGTTGCAGGGGTTCCCTGCTCCTCTGTCACTCCAAATAAACAACAAAGCAGTCGCTTTGGTCAGCCAGAGAAGATCTTTGGAATAGTGGAGTGACCTTAAATTAGCTCAGAATCTAAGGGAAGGGCTCTGAACTGGTTTGAAAAAAAAAGTCCTTCTAAGAGGGAGTGGAAGAGGGAATTCCAGAGGTCACTAAAAGCCTTAAGAAAGGTCAGTAAAAGGAGAGGCGAAAGAGGCCAAGAAGAGTGCAAAAACAGAGCTGGAAAAGAGAGGAGTCTGTTTAAAAAGAAGTCAGTGCAGTTATAGGAGCGCAGCGAGGAAGTGCAGCACAGGAGTTTTAGGAAGGTCAAGCGCAGTGAGGGGATGAGGCAGGAAAGGGAGAGATAATTAGGCTGAGGCCAGGGAGTAATAGCAAAAGGAGGATGTGAACAAATTTCATGGAATAGGGCTGACTGTGGAGGAGATATAGCATGTCATTAGTTTTACTGTAAGCAAAGCATAGAGAGGAAGCATACCTTTTAGAGAGCAGTTGAGTGTGCAACCTGGGAAGAGGTGTGGATACTGTGACTAGAAAGAGAGAGATCAAAAATTATTAGCTGGGAGCAGATGGCGGCATGGAGAGGGCAGAGGAGATGATTGAAGTCAGGACCGGCAGTGAGTTTGTAAGTGTAGGTAAAGGTATGTGTCAGAATGGCATGAATGAATGTTGTGAGAAGGAAGGGAGGGAGGTGTTGTTTGCTCCTGCTGTTTTGCATGTTAGTCTTTTGTCCCTGTTGATATAACTGGGTATGTCCAGCGGATGTGGCTTGATTATGTCATGGGTGCAAATTTGCAGTACCGCGTTCCACTGGATGTAGTTCAAAAGCAGTATGTCTTCAGGCAGCTAGATAGGTGTGGTTTCTTTGTAAATTTCACTACCTGGTTTGTAATTTAATGACTTAACGACTGTCTGGAAGTGTCATATTTTCTATGTCAAAATGAACGCTACAGATAAGACAGGACTGCCTTTCACTTCTTTGCACCCAGAATAAATCCAGCTTCAAACTGAACCAGTTCTCACAGGCCATGGATGTCACTACCTTTACCTTTTCTTAATCTCTCATTCTTGTATTTTACCCTTCAGTTGCTTCTGTGGCAACTCTGTTCTTTTCGACATAACCCCCTCACTGTGTCCTTCCCTATTTCTACCTCTTGTTGTCCATTTTCTGCCTCTGTTTTAAAAGGCAAAGGAGCATCTTACTGCAAGTCTGCATAGGAGTTAATTGAGGTAGTAACTAAGTTTGTTTTGGCTGTTTTGTAGTGCTACAGTTGTAAGGAAACACATTTAAAAAAAATCTCTCTTGCAACATAATCCACTCCTCTGCTGTCCACACATATGCTGAGTGTGTTTCAATTCACCAACATATGGCTAAATATGCTACACTCATTGAAGATTCAGGGCTTCACAGTGTTGTATTTTGGCAAAACAAGGACTGTTTAAATATACAGATACGGTGCAGCAGAGAGCAGTAAACATGCTGCAGGGATGGTGGAGAAGTGAATGACAAGTTTCTGTGATTGTTTTGATCCATTTTTCTGCCACCTTTCAAGCCCACAGGGGTTTGGGGGTATTTGAAATTCAGGTTATACTTCTGGATTTAATTAAATTCCTATTTTCATTGGACTTATGTACATTGTATTGAACAGAATGTAAAGACATTAGTTAATTAATTAATTAATCATTTATTTATTTTCTGATTCACTCATGGGAGGTCTGTTTGGACTAGGTGACTCACAATTTTCAGCATATGAATTTATCAGGTGCTTTTGGACTTTTTAATCTGATACAAGCTACTGACCAGGAGCTTAGTTGCCAGGCCTTTCCCCACATGCTTCAATGCCGGAGAACGGTCTGGCTGCACCCATAACCATTCTGTGAAAGGGGGGAAACACAGTGGCTTATATCACAGTTGTCTTGGACATCATTCAGCCCGGGATGCAGGGGCGGTACCCCTTTAACAGAAAGAGCCAAACAAGCCATCCTTCTTGCAGAATCCAGATCTCAGTAAAACTTTCAGCATGCTTTGAGGCTGTTGTTTCCTGGAGTGAGGAGGACTTTGAAAACCATAACATGCAGATAGCAGAAGGGGAGGTGAATGCCACAAGGCTTATACTCACTGTCTACATCTGTTGAGTCAGCCAAGTGTCATTTAAGAACTTGTGTTGGTGTGCATTACTTAAAACAGCACCAGTCTTTTTTTGTTTCTATGTCCTACCACAGTGGAACATAGTATGCGGGACATACTGTATGTTGTCATTGTGGAATCTGTGACTCGATAGACAAATTTTTGTGGATGTGGTAACTCAAGAACAACACACGATAGAAACTTAGTACATACATCTCCACATGGAATAGATGATCTGACTATATTCTGGAGCATCTTTTTATATAAATTTGCACAATTAAAGAGGATACAAATTTCCAAGAAGAAGATGCTTTAACACCTTAAGCTAACAAAGTGTAATTGATACCAGGTATGTAGTAGGGAAAGACAAATGTACTGGTATAAAAATCTTTCCTCAGTGTTGACCTAATTAGCTTAATTAAACAAAACAATTTTTTGTCAACACAATAACTTGGGAACAACGCTTTACTTTATATTTATACCACAGGTGCTTCATATGGATTAGATGATTAGTTTTGCGTGTCTTGCTGCAACATTTTGCATTTTCATGAGGCAAAACTGATGTTTTTGAAACTTCCACAGGCACTGTTGGTAAAAAAAAAAAACTACTTTTACCATGAGCCTACATGCTTTTTTGTCATGGAGATCATAGCGTTGCATAAATCATTCAAAAGCCATTGCTGAATGTAGTTTGGACAGACCTTTTCAGGTAGTCCGCATGCATTGGCATCTGTTGAACAAAAGCAATATTATACCCGTGTGTGCTTCTGTGTGTGTCTTTATTGTGGTATTTCTGTCATCTAAATAAAGTGACATTTACCCTTTTTTATTATTAGCATCATATAACCATCTGGTTCAGTTACTGCAGTCACAGTGCCAAAATTAAAGAAAACTTGATAAGTAATTACATGATTTTAATTCAGACATTTGACATTTTATGTAGATAGGGTGACATTGATCCTCGACTTATAAATTGTACGTTAGTTCCTTTAAAGACAGAACAAGTACATTTCTCTAATCTTTTTCCTATTAGCGCCTCTAAATATAGTTTAAGTGAGTTTAAAGCTCAGTTTGTGGCAATAATGTCGAGATTAATGATAGAAGAAGAGAATTAAGACTGTCATCTGTCTCTCCTTTTCTGCCCATTACTTTCTCTCCCTTAATACTGTCTCTCAGATGGTTTCTGTCTTTCACTGGGAGAGTGGGGCGAGAGGGAGATTGTGAGGACAGAAGGGAGACTGAGAAAGCGAAAGTAGTGGTTAGCTGTGCGTATTTTGTGTATTTTTATTAACTTACTTTCCTACTGACTTTGTGTGTATGTGCACATGCCTTGTTTACTAGCTCCCTGGGTGGGCTGGGGGCAGGAACGGGACTGTCAGTGACATCATTTTGTCTGTATCCATATGTTTTCTGTCAAAACATTCTCTTGTGCTGAGAAGAAGTTGACAGAAGCAAAAACAAGAGAGCAAAGGTAGATGGCACACAAATTAAGGTGTTTAGATGGATAATTTCACTGAAAAATCAACCAATAGGAATGCTCTTATTGACTAATAAAATATCCTCTATGGAGCTGTTACTGGCGGTGAAACTGGACAGGGCTGACGGTGCATTCAGGCAGGTATTGTCCTTGAGCTGCTTGTGCGTTTGTGCACTGGGGGCCTGTGATGGCATGCTTTAAGCTACTTTGAAAGGTCTTTTCTAAGTCAAAACTGTCATTTTAAAGGTTATTTTTTAGATTGGTTTAGGAACTACCTGCCACAAAATCATGCTTCTATGTACTCAGATTGGAGGCCAGCACTGAGAAACCTCCCTGTTAAAAAGAAAAAAAACCTTCTAGGATCAATATTTGCACATACATACATTTAAGTGGCGGGGTATTTAAGTATTTCTGAAATAGCCACTCTTACTTACTCTTTTTTTGCTATGAAAGCCAAACAAATCAGTGATGTGTATCAAATTAGCTGATATAAATGACATTAACTTGATGGGAAGTATTGGGGCATAAAGGCCTGTTAATATCACATAGCAAAAGATGCCAAGCTATATATTCTACAAACTAAACAATAGTCCTTTGAATATTCGGGTCCAATTAAAGACAACTATTTGAATATTCGTCTTGAGCCGTAGCAGTGCGCCGGGGGTGGGGGGTGGAGCGGAGTGTCACAGCGGAGTTGGTAGGTCCGCGTACTGGAACATCGGCGGTGTATACGCTCTGCGACACATTGCAGCCTCGGCAGCGCTCCGCATC
>OMNN01043258.1:0-12478 GCA_900302755.1 Chromis chromis
GGGTATCCTATGGGGTCTGGCACCAGGACGTTGGCAGTGGATCCTTTGGGTACTCTGGCTTGTGCAGTGGGGCCTCTGTCAATCTAACTTGTTCCACTGCATCCTGTTGATGCTTGATCAGAATGGGGTCTAGGAAGTTTGGATGTCAAATCAACCTGTTGGGCCATCATGTTCCTCAAGATGTTCCTGATTGTTTGATGTTTTTGCCATGTGGTGGGGTGCATTTTCCTGCAGGGGTAGGCCAGTGACATTTGGGATTTCCATTTGCATGAGGGAGTGTGCTTGTTCTGGGACAATGTTTATTTGGGTGTCTAAGTCTCATCAACACAGATGCCAAAATCCAAGGTTTTCCATCAGAACCCCACATAGTACCAATATGATCAATGTTATTCACTTCACCTGTCAGTGGTCATAATGTTGTGGCTGATTGGTGTATATTGAGTGGCAATGATCTCTGTTCAGAAACAAATCTTTACACTCGCAGTTATCTGACACCAGTTTGTCTCACAGGCCGGTGTGCGGCTTAGAAATTTGGAGAAATCTACATTTTGGAAAGCACATGATGTTTCTTTGGCATACCAGAGCAGCTCTTGACAAAGGCTCCGCTTGTGAGATTGGTTTGCACTGAGGGATGAATTTACATAAGCTGAGAAAATTTAGGTGGCACAGCAGAAATGCTGCTTTAATTTGTTTTCCCGACGCCAACCTTGTCATCACCTAAAAATATCACTTGTATTCAAGAGGAGAGAAGGATGACGGAGGGGGCGAAACATTGTCAGTTAAATGGCATGAATGTATACAGTAGTACATCTGCAGTTGGATAAGCTGGACCTGATCAACTAAGACACTAAGCTAAATGGCATAGACGAAATGATTGCAGACAAACTGAAATGCACAGATGCTCCTCTGGCAAAAAAGTAAAATGGCTACACTGACATATTGGCTAATGGCCTTGATAAACACCCACGTAACACCCTTAGCAGTTGATACGAAATTCAACTTTCACATATTGCATAACAATGAACTTTATAACATGTTCCCTCCTGGATACAGTTTAGAATAAAACAAGGGATTGGAATACAACAGCTGTTGCAAAAATTAAGGCAATCTAGTTTATCTTCCTTTCAATCTGGATTGTAAAAAACATTTAGATCTCAGTGTAAATCAGCTCCAGTCTGTACACATGTGAAGGGTGGTGTCTCAGTGCTGCCTTGTGTTTATTGATCCTTCAACCGCTGCTATTTGAAGATTTTCAAAGTAAGCATGTTCAAGACCAGCAGAGACGGGAGAAGTGCTAGATAGTAAGATGATATTTTCTGGGTGTTTTTCTGAGGTCAGCAGAGGAATGGAAGGAACTGGAATCCAGGGGAAAACCTTTTTCAGCAGTCACATCTCTATTGGATGAAGAAAGAGAGTAATGATGTGTGTGTGTGTGTGTGTGTGTGTGTGTGTGTGTGTGTGTGTGTGTGTGTGTGTGTGTGTGTGTGTGTGTGTGAGCGTGGGCTGGTGTCTGCTACATCACGTCATCCTGCACCGCATTATTAACCATTATTATTGATCGGTTCCATCAGAGTGCCTTGAATTGGGCTCAGCTGCTGATACCTAATAGCACCACTCATAATCAAACCAGAGCACTAAAAGGGGCTATCCATCTTGTTCAACACAATAATTTGGAGAAAGTTGAGAGCACCAAATAGAAGATTTACTCGATTGTATGTGTATAAATGAATCCGACTGTTGATTAAGATGCAAGACGGAGCTAAAGACAAGCAGTCACCTGCTAAGAGCAAATAAAAACAGGATGTAGCCAGACAGCCACTCAGTACAGTTCAGCCTTTCATTATAGACTTAAACGTCGGTCCAAAATAGTGTTTACAGTTGCTTCTCTGTCCAGTCACTACGCATGGCAGAGCATGAGTCTCTGCTACACTAAAGCTCTATGAATACAGGTCTGTTTTGTAACACATCAGTAAAAAAGCAAAGAAAATGCATCTTAGTTAATGTACATACAGAAAAAGCAGTTTCGAGTGGCGCACAAAACCTTATATTAAGGTTTCTGTTGTGTGTTTTTAGATTCTTGAACTGAATGTGGAGTGCATACTGTGGAAAAGCCCTCATCCGTGTCTTAGTGTTGCTATTATAAGCTTTAATAGCCACAGACACTGTGCACATGATGGAGTTTCTTAATCCCACTCAAGTTTTAGTTACTTTCTATGGGCAGGTTTCTCAAATGCCAGAAATAGTAATAATAAATACAGTGGAGAACAAGTGAGGGGAGTGTGGGGTCAGACTGCTACACTGCTTAAAAATAAGTGAGAAATAGCTGTAGAGAAAGTCATTTTAAAAGTCTGTTATTGTGGGAAGCAAAACTGCATGACACCAAACGGACACCAAACTAGTAATTGAGGCAATCTCACCTACAAACATTACAGTATTTAATGCCAGAAAATTACCTGTTAAAGGTCCATTTTTTCATGCTCCGAAAAGACAGATACAACCTTTATAAAGCACCCGATTTGGCATTTATTTATCGTTATTCCGATGAGTGCTGATATTTGCTGTAAAAAAAAACGAAAGTAACAGTTTCGTCACATCTGAAATCAAAAAAGTTCCCATAGGAATGAATGCATTTCTGGTTGACTGGTATAAGTACATAGAGCTATAAACGAAGCAAAACTCCTCCTTCTGTTTTTGCCCGATCTGGAATTTGCCCCAAGTACTACACTGTCTGCTAGGAAGTTGGAAAAATGTATTAGCTAACAGGCTATTCAGTTTCTTAACTACGTTGACAGCCAAATTGTGTAAATGTATAATTAAAAAGGAACTAGTTTAGCTGTTTAAGGTAAAGATTATACAAAATATTACACCAACTGGCTACACACCTGGCAAGCAAAACTTCTCTTGCATTATTAATTTGTTTTTTGTCGTGGTGATGCTCCATGTGTATATTCCATAAAACAAGGCTATCTGCATGCATTTCCTTCGAATGAGCACTAGGGACATAATCTGTATATTATACACAAATCTTCTAATTAACACTAAATGTGGGAAGCACAGCTGAGGCTGATGGGAATGTCTTTAGGTAACCATCTTATTTGGCCATAAACATAGAATGTATATAAAAAATGGACATAGTGACTATGACATCGAATTTGACGATTGCTATCTTGCTCTTCTGAAGGTACACATAGCGAGGGGATGCAACGCATGGCAATATGGTAGTGACCCATCAATCACAAGGTAGCTCCACCCTAAAGGATTCCCTACTTTATAGTCTATTTTCCTCAAAATGGGACCATAATTTACAAAACGAACATCATGCTGTATTGGAGGAGATTTGAAACTAGTGATTAGGACCATAAAATCATTAGAAAAATGTTTACTGAGATAACAGATCAAGAAAGAAACAGGGTCATTTTCTCAAATACTTGCATACCTTCTTACTTCTTTTAGCAACTCAAGAGTCGCCCTCTGCTTGTCATTACAAAGATTGTAGGTTTAGTACTTCAGCACTGGTTTCAGATTTCAGCGCAGAAGCTTCATCCATCTTCTATATGCTGTCTATGGTCATAAACCATGATAGTGGTGTTAAAGGGTGACTAAGAGACTCCAAGAAGGCTGGGTACTCCGGTTTGGGGACCTTGGCATTTGCTCTCTGCTTTTTGCAAATATTGTGGTTCCATTTGCTTTATCAAGCCATGACCTTCAGCATGTACAGTGTGTGACTGAGCATCAGCACTTTCAAGTCTGAGGCCATGGTTTTCCGCTGGAAACCAGTGGATTGCTCCCTTTCCGTTGGGGGTGAGCTGCTCCCCCTTGTGAGGGAATTTAGGTATCTCAGGATCTTGTCCAGACAGATTGTAACAGCAGTAATGAAGATGTGGCACTGGACCATTGTAGTGAAGAAGGAGCTGTGCAGGAAGGCAAAGCTCTCGATTTACTGGTCAATCTATGCTCCAACCCTCACCTATGGTCAAGAGCTCTGGGTAGTGCTGAAAGAATGGGATCGTGGACACAAGCAGTCGAAATGAGTTTCCTCTGCAGAATGGCTGGGCTCAGCCTTAGAGACTGGGTAAAGAAGCTTGGACATCCGAAGGAAGCTTGGAGTAGAGTCACCGTTCGTTTGTGTCAAAAAGAGTCAACCGAGGTGGTTTGGACATCTGATTAGGAGCCTCCTGTGAACTTCCTTTGGAGGTTTTCTGGGAATGTCCAACTAGGAGGAAACCCCAGGGGAGACCCAGAACTTGCTGGAGGGATTACATATCTCAGTTGGCCTTGGAAGGCCTTGGGGTCTCCCAGTGGGAGCTAAAAAAAACGTTGCTGAGAAGGACAACCAGAATGAACTGCAAACCAACTCCAGATAAACAAGAGAAGATGGATAGCCTCCTGGGTGCCTTCCTTTGGATGCTTTCTGGGCATGTCCAACTGGGAGGAAACCCCAGGGTAGACCCAGAACTTGCTGGAGGGATTACATATCTCAGTTGGCCTTGGAATGCCTTGGGATGTCCCAGTAGGAGCTGCAAAACATTGCCAAGAAGGACGACCAGTATGATCTGCTTAGTCTGCCGCGACAGTGATCCGACTCTGGTTAAGCAGAAGAAGATGGAAAGATGGATGAGGCAAAATGCTAACCTCATGGTGGCACTACAGGAAAAGTAAGAGGATCACCAAAGTCTGGAAGATTTATCCTCTGAAGGTCTGAATGTAGACTTTAAAATATATCAAAGGATAAGTGAAATTTTGACCTGCTGGTTATGCTAAAAGTTGTTTCATTCTTCCTCTTGGGACTACGAATGTCCAAAATGTCATGCAATTTGTCTTATCATAGTTGAGATATTTCAGCGTAGTGCCATCCCTAGAGCTGCAACACCAGCAGGGCTAAAAATATTATAATTCCCTAAAGGTGACACTTTCTTTTCAAGTAATACAGGACCCAAAACACACACACATGCACACAGAAATTCAATGGCGTCCGATTTCCTTCAAACCTCCATAATTAAATCTCCATCATCCTTAATATGCTCCATCCTCTTAGCTATCTCCCCATACCAGATAGACAAATTAGGGCCTTGATCATTAATACAGCGCATGTGGAGCCAAATGGTCCAGCAGGGAACAGGAGCCTGAGAGACAGCTGCGCAGCTTTTGCTGACACGTCTTTAAAAATTCATGGCCCACAAAAACACACCATGCAGACTGAGGCTGTGGCGAGCAGAGGGTTTCACTGATGCCATTACCCAGGAGCAGAAATATTCATAACCACTGAGCAAACCATAGGGGCAGCCAAATTCCTCTGCAGCCACACAAACAAAGCATAGGAAAAGCCTAGGAAAACATCACTTCACAAGAAACTACTTGTGCACAGATTCATGAGAATTTCAGAGATGAAATGCTTCCCTCAGTTTTAACCACATCTGCTCTGCATTTGTCTTCTGTTTCACACTCGTATGTGGCTTTAAAACAAGACCTATCGCCTACAAATGAGCAGAATTCTGACCACAGGTTAAAAAAAGCGACATCTGGCATCACTCCAACATCAAAACAATCTTAAAGAAAACCACACAATTGAGGACGCTTTATTATTTTACTTTTTTTTATTGGATTCCGGTGTTCACCTTGTATATGGATATGGTTGTTTTCTTTTTTTTTCTGTATTTATCCTTCACAGTTTGATCCAGGTGGCACATACTACTGGTTTACTTTAAACAGCAGTTCTGATTTATATTTAACATGCTCAGGCAGGGTCGTTCACATCAGATGATCTGAATGAGCGGAGAAGGTGGAAGTTGGAGTGGCGCAAAGAGCAATACCTTCAAAAAGTTGTTTTTTTTCCTTCATTTTTTTCTGTATCAAATTCATTCAGTCAATAAAGCACATTTACATGTTTAAAACAAAAAGCTTGGCATAACATTAAATATTCAAACATGTAGGAAAGTTGAGCCCTCTGGACCCAGATCCCTCCAACTTGGGTCAAACTGTATTTACACTTGATTATTTGTTTTAACATGATTTACCAAAATGCCACAACTAAAGATAACTAATCAATGAATCGTATCGTAGTTTAACTTCAAATATACTTGATCCTTCACTCTTTGTTTGGGATTTAAAGCCACTATGTGTGTGAATTTGAAAATTCACATAAAAAAAGACTAATTTACTCCACTATCCTTATAATAATGGGCTGAAAGCAACACACAATTTTTTTTAAAGACAAAGATGTATGTGTAACTGAAATATTCTAAAATCATAAAGAATCATGCACATAGTGGCATTATGTTGATAATACTTTTTGCCAAAACATTAAATAGTCTCATCAGATTAAAACAAATTCATTTCTCGTAGTATTCGACCCACCATATAATTAAGTTGATCATGTCATTTCAAACACAAACAGAACAACTTGAAGCGATTACATCTACATTTGGGACTCTGCAGTTTGACATCAGCATGAGTAACATGAGTTGTTGTTTTCCTGCTACCAGGACTGGAAAGTATAAGACATGATCATCGTGAGGTTACAGAAGTAATAGTCTGACACACACACAGTGGCAGGTTTCACTTTGAGGAGCGTCTGCTTTAAGGTGATCACGTGGCCGCTGTGGTGATTGAACATGTGACCTTTCCATGACCAGAATCTAACCGATTGGTTGCCCTGCAGCTGCACATACTGTAGACTGTAGAAGTTGGCCAGAGACAGGAAACAAAAGTAGACGACAATGCCGCCACTGTGTGTACGCCATGCTCTATTTTGGTCAGTTTCATTTCACTTTCTTGCTCTACGTTGGCATCTTTAAATAAATAGTTTGATATTTTAGGAAATACATGTGATATCGCTCTCGTATCCTAAATGTGAAGCTACAGCCGGCAGTAAGTTAGCTTAGCTTAGCATAAAGACTGAAAACGGCTAGTCTGGCTCTCCAGGGCTACTAATGTGGTTGAAAAATATGTTATATCTTTTATTGTTAAAGATGTACGAAGTGTAAAATTGGCAAGATGTGGCGGGATGCTAAGCTGAGCAATTTGTCCGCTTGCTGTAGTTTCATATTTAATGCACAAACACAAGAGCAAGAAAACAAATATGCGTATTTCTGGACTTGATATGAAACCTGTGAGTGGAATGTTAATGAAAAATAATTGTTACTGATATGCTGCCCTTGTTATTGATGCCGACAATGCTGCTCGTATGTTCTTCTGCGCTACATCAATAACAGAGAATCAATGACGTCAGAGTTGGTGGTTTAAATACTGACTCGCAGGTTGCAGACGATACGTGAACGTAAGCTGAAGCAGGAACAACACAAGTTAGTTTAGTTGAACTTGAGCTCAGTGAAGTAGCTTCTTAAAAACCTTAAAAAGGAGATCTAAAAACTAATTGCTCATTTTTTTGCTAACGGACCAATATTTACAGCACAGATTCCCTTCCCTTTCCGTGAGAGATCTCGGCTGAGCGGTCGCTCTGATAGCATGGAATGAGGGCATGGATCAGAACATAAGGAAAATATATAAAAAATCTGTGTACCAAAAGCACATACACATTTAAAAATCATCATGCTTACTTAAAATTCTCACTATGTCACATCTCACTCATTCACAATACTGGGCAGGAGACGAAACAAACAAACAACAAAAATCAAGGTGCAAATAAGAAACATCACAAGAGAAGGTAGAAGTAGTTAAATGAATTGGTCAGAGTGTTCATAAAGTTCAGTTCCCAGTCTTGAAGAGCCTCATGTGCATTTGGACTGGACGTGATTCGATTTTGTCTCACTTTAGAGCTTGGCCCAGCTGTGTGTTATTTATGTTAAGTTAATTTTGCACGTCAGGGATTATTGATATATCACATATTGTCCAAGCGATCCGAAGACGAGCCGAGAAAATCAAACACAGATGATCAGCATTAGAAATATCCCTCGTTTCACTTATTCTTTTTGCCTTAATGCATCATAAAGGCACTGGACCTTGTTCAGTTTAAGAGACAGAGTAGATAAGACCATTAATCACTGACCTATAAACATGTTCTGTACCTTGAGTTTGAGGAGTATTTTTTAAGGATTGTAATACACTCCATGCACTTTCCATGCAGAGTCGTCCTTGCTTAACGACGGTATGGCACGGTCACATTTATCACTCTTAAATAACATCTTTAAGAAATCAAATCAAGTACATTGTTTTCCATCTGCAAGGCCTGCAAGTATAAAACAAGTATCTGTTGCCTTGGCTTCTACATGAGCAAGTTATTTTTCCTTTGTGCAAACAAAAATGCAAAACAAAACAAAAAAAATTAAAAACAGAGCACAGGACCGAGGCTCAGTTACTCCTGTGCTCCGATGCAAAGTGATAATTACATGAATAAATCGCAATTTACCCTAGAAGGTCTTCTGCGGCTAAAAACAAAACACAGATTAAAATGCCACTTTGTGACATGGAGTCCTCTGTCGGTTTCTGTCACCATCTCAGTTTATATCAGTGTCTCGTCATTTCAGAGCACAAGAGCAGCTCAAGACTGCGTATGAAAGAGACCACTGTTCCCTTGGCTTGGCACTTGACAAGTATAGTACAGTTACCAAGAGATGACTTCCAGCAGGCCCTCTAAAGAAGTGGGTTAGGCTGTTTCTTATCTAAGGAGCCTGCCAGTGACTGAATTGTACCAAAGAGTCACTCAGTGATAATGAAACTGAAATGAAAGGTGAGGTACCTATGTGTTTTCGCAGCAAATGTCCTTTTCTGGTTATATATGTCGATAACGTTTTTCTCCCTTGATGATGAACCTAAAACAGAATTCACATTATTCCTGAAAAAAAAAATCATATTTGGCAAACAAAAACAGTACACTCAGGGTGTTCCCTTTTCAGTAAAGGGTTAAAAATGCAACTTGGCGAAACATTCTCGGGGGTATAGTACTTAAGACTCCATTTCTAATGGCTCCTTCTTTGAACTAAAGCTCTATTTGGCACCACAGAATGCCAATCAAGCGCTTGGTTGAAGAAAAGCAGAGAAAAAAAAAAAAAAATCCTTTCAAACACATACCAGCCAGCTTTCACTCCTTCTCCCCCCTGCCATTCTTTTTTCTCCGTGCATTAAATTTCACGTCTATTCAAGCTACTAGGTACCAGGACACCATTATCTCTCCCCCGTTTCTTGCATCTCGCCAGTCTTTCAGTGCGTTTTATTATTCCCCCCGGTCCTCCACTCCTTCTGTCTCTGTTTAACAAAGACCCCGAGGGGGGTTTGGTCCAGCTGCCCCATATGTCAGTCAGATACAGTAGTCAGCACACAAAATCCATCCCCCACCCATCCATCCCCACACACTTTCACATTATTAGTCCCAGCTGATGCCTTCCATAAAAGCACACATCCATGCACACACACGAGGGTAGCTGTGTGGCAGGTTTTGGGAATGTATGAATATTTTACACTGTGTGTGCCTGCATGTGTGTATTCTGGCCCTGATGCTGCTGGTCTGGGTGGAGGACTTTCTCATGATAATTAGGGATTAGCTGGGGGTACAGTGGGAGTGTTTATAGACACTGAGGATCCTCAGAGGAAATATGCGCACTCATTTATTTCACGATGACACCTTCCTGCCAACCCAAATATCTTCATCTGCCTCCTCTAAGCATCAGCCGACCACTATCTCTTTCCTCCTCAAGGCGGTCTAACTTCCTCCTTCCTGAGGGGGGCAGTGTCCCACCCTCATGCGCAGCGTGCCGCTTTTGTGCAGGTGCCAAAGCTGCACGAACTCCTCCGGCATGGCATGGAACCACTTATAGGGCAGGATGTTGTCGTAGTAATGGTGGCTGACCGGTTGCTCGTCCAGGCCGACGGAAAACGGCCAGAAGCCGTAGGCCGTCACTTCCTCGCACAGCCCCAGGGCCAAGCTGACCAGGAAGAGCCCCGTGGAGAGGCGTTTGGCGTGCACGCCGCGGGCTTTCCAAAATTTGCCCACAGTGCGCAGGAACTCGGGGTTGGCGAAGAGCATGGTGAGGTTGGAGGAGGTGTCGGCCAGCGCGTAATACGCCCGCAGCGACGGGTCGGTGCCGGGCTTCATGGAAAACGCCGGCATGTAAATGTAGCTGGAGCCGTAGACCTTCATACTGTCCACAAAAGCTTTTCTCGACCACAGGAGGTTCTGAAATCTAAGTAACAAAGAGAAAATGGAACAGAGGAAGTGTGGGGGTTATTTTAAAACATTGTGGTGTAAGAATTAAGATTATTATTAGTCAATCATGGTCTGCTGAACGGTCATCTATAGAGTCATCTGCTCCCTCTTCCTCTTACGTCTATTAAGGAAGTGGGTATCCTGTGCGGTTACAAAAACACTATAAAGATATAATGGGTTGGTGCAGGATGGACAAATAGGGGGTAAAATATTTGTTATAATGTGCCATTTACAGTTTAAACCGGCAGGTAAGACAAGGAAGTAAGATAAGAACGGAATTCTTGTGCCAGATATTGCTCAGAAAAATCAAAATGACGAAACAAAAAAAGTGCATAAAAAGTAGAGAAGTACGATTAAATAAGGCCAGTATAGGACAGTAAATAGTAATGCTGGCAATTATACTGAGTTAAAGGTAAATAAAGGCTTTCCCTTGCTCTCTTTCTATTCATGCTTCATTTTATCTTTGTCACACTGCCTTGTGTTGCTTTTATATCCGATTACCTTTTCTCTATGATGCTGGGGTTGGCTGTGACCAGATGTGTTCTGGTTCCCACATCCTCCACATATTCCTTTGAGAGCGGCGGAAGGTTACACCTACACGAACCAAACACACATGATATATTTGTTTATTTTTCCACATACATGCACACTCTCTCCCTCTCACAACCGCACACTGTATTAAAAAATGAGACACAAACTGATTTATCTAAGCTAATTAAATCATTTATGGCTTGTTTTTCCTGCTGATTTGATTTGATGACGCTTGCGAACAGAGGAGCGGATGGATGTGTATTTAATCATGCGTTTTTATTGAAAGCAGCATGTCAGAGATATTTTATTGCTTGTGAAGAGGCTAAGAAATCATGGCTAATGATTATACCGCAGGCAGCGACAGCAGAAGAGAGATTAAGAAGTGGAATGGCGTGGCTGGGGAGTGGTTACACAACTTTTGGTTTGCCAAAGCTGGCAGAGTAGTCGCCATGTTTTAAATGATTAAAAACTGGAGCGACGACGCCTGTGTGGAATTACACACCACATTTCAGTGATGAATAGTTAAACATATTACATATTTTACGTAACACAATGTTCTTTTTCTTTTTTTTTTCTCTGTCACACAGAGCCACAAAGTGACTCGGCTTCACTAACAACACAAATGGTGACTATAGTATATTACATTTCAGTTTTACAGTTTCAATTGACAAGATAATGTGCTTAGCGTAGAGTACATTACCATTATGAAATAATTACATGTGTCACATTAGAGTTGTTTATGTTTTGCCGATACAGGAAATGGAGCAAAACTGGGCAGGATTCTTTGTTTTTCTGAAAAAGCATCGCGTCCTTGAAATGTTTCTTCCCTCAGGGTGTATCAGCTCTGCCCTGCTTCGAAACTTTTGATGAGTTTCTACTTTGGTTCGGGTTCGATTGCTCTACTTTGCGATGCTGCTGGGTTATGGTTTCATTCGTCTTTCCATCCCTGGTAATTAAAACATGCTTGCCTTAAGCAGCTCGACTGACAGCGGGGCCTAAAACTGCTATGTCATAGCTTGGCAGAAATCGTGATAAATGGTGACAAGACATTTTCTTATCTGTCAGGCAGTGTCGCCTGCTAAAATTATCTTGTTTAAGCAGGCCATTACAGACTTCACTTTAAAGAGTGTTTTTTACCCCACTGGCCCCAAAATTCACTCTGTATTACATGATGAAATGCACTGAACTTATGGGGTCAAGTCACCCAAATTGCCCTCATCCCTTCATGCATTACCCTGTAGCAGCCAATAAGCAGGTCCTGAAGAAAACAAGAAAGGGTTTGAGATACAGCTACTTTGGATTGCAACATTTATCAAGCTCTACCTCAGGCAGCGTTGGATTCAAAGGTTCCCCTACTTCTTTCTGAATACTCCCATGATGAAACTATTCATGATCCACAAACAACTTTTTAAAGGCCACCTCAAAATTGTTTGTTGGCACATGCTACTTCTCTTGGATGTTTGCAATTCACAGAGTGATACGTGTGTGCACAGTTTCACACTAAATTCACCTTCTGAAGCCAGAAAGGTTCTCTGAGCTCACCTAAAATCTGAGTTTTACCCTTTGTACCCTAAAAAACCCCAAAAACAGTGTTTACACAGAGCAGATAGGAGACAAGTATGGAAACAAATTCAAAATGTAAGTAGTTGGGGGCGCCCCGATAGCCTAATGGTTATGTCGCGTGACCCAAGTGCTAAGGCGTAGTGGCTGTCCCGGGTTCGAATCCGACCTCGGGCGTTTACCGCATGTCCTTCCCCACTCTCTCCCGTTTCCGTCTCTATCCACTGT
>OMNN01043270.1:7520-19399 GCA_900302755.1 Chromis chromis
GAATGGATCAGACAAGTGATTTGAAAAGTATTTTTTTCCTGAAATCTAATTGAATAGAAGTATTAGGTATTATAAAATTGTGATTCTCAATAACCTCTGCTTAGGTTGATATTAGGCAGAGCTACGATGTGAATTTTGTGAGTTCACCAAACTGCATTTACTTTTTCACAGCAGATATTTTGACTTGTCATAAAGTACAGAAACATTACACTTCCATCCTACAAATATTTGCTCCATCTCCCATTTGCTTCTTTCTAAACCCAACCCTGCTGTACTTTTAGAAGGAAAATCTCAGCTGTGACTAATGACTATGTTCTATTCAAGTGTGTCAGTAAGTCAGGGCAGTTTGGTGGCGAGTAAACATCAGGTTCAAGACCCTAAAACTAAATTCTGCTACCATTGCATTTATAATTTATATCGGAGCTTTGTTTCTGGGACATGTCAAAGTGTTTCTATGGAAAAGCCCTCTTTGCTTGATGAATTGAGTTGCCCCACCATAATAGATGCAACAGAGTTGACAGGAGAGTCCAGCAGTGTCGATCAAGTACAGTCCGCACAGTCCTGAGCAGGGCTTTAATTAGGCAGATTAAAGGAAATCACCTGTGTTGGTGGACCATGACTGTACCAGGGCTTTAAGTCCAGTACATTAAAGTCCACCACTGTAAAACACAGTCAGTCATTTGTCAGCTCCCAGTCCCTATGTGCTGCTAAACTTTTAACACACAACTGTCGCCCCTTGCCAGCCGGTAAGACTCTACTTTCTGTCCCTTTAATCCCTGGTGGCCGGCTTGTGACCGTGTAGCGTGGCGTTTATGCAGTGTGTGCGGCCTGGGAGCCAATCATCTCCAGCCATCATGGCACAGACACGCAGGACTGGACAGAGCAATGGGCCGGTGCCCCTTCTCCATCCACTCTCTGTCTGTGTGTGTGTGTGTGTGTGTTAGTAAAAGGGAGACAGGGACAGGGAAAATTAACAACACTGTGCATCTTGCAGAGTGAAGTAAGTCGATGATTTAACAATTTATGACAATCATTCAAAGTGGGGTCTTGTTAAATGTTGAAATTAACACCTGACAGATGATAAACTTGGATCCAGGCTGTTTTCTATAAGCACAATTCTGATGTAAAAGTCTACAGGTTAAAAAAAAAATCTTGGGGCAGCTGAGCCGTGTTCTTTCAGCTGTGTTAAACAGACCTTATGGTTTTCAGAACAAGACCCAAGTTTCCTGTAATTGATGTTGGCCTGTGTCTACTTCAGTTCTTCGGTACTATAGATGGCTGATGTGGTCATTTTAGAGGAAAATAACAAACAATCCTGGAAATAATGTTGGTCTACCAATCGGATATACTATTTTGGTATTGGTGGATTGAGCCCGATGTGGCCAATCAGTGTAAATATATGAAAAGAAAAGTGTACAAATTGGATGTACTCAGATTTCAAAAAGGAAAAATTAAAAACAGCACTTATATGGATCAGTATTACTTTTTTTGCCTTAAAAAAAAAAACCTGTATCAGGAATTGCAGATTTTGTAATTGACATTTGAACAACAAACCTTAATGATGTTGATTTTTAATTTGAATTCATTATTTTGTGGCCATGCCATGCATTTTAAGTAAACCCATCTTTATTTATTGTTGTCTTCTGGTTGTGATTTTCCAAAAAACATGGTTTCTGAATAAAATGCGGAGTAGCTGACTCTCGACATGAGGTGATGACCTGAGGCGATGCAGCAACATCTGAATGCACCACACATAAGACATAAAAATAGTCCATGCTTTAAACTGCATAAACATTTAATGGTATCACCACTGCTGTGCATTATACACCTGAAGCTACTTAATAGTATTTGTGAGGGTAACCGGTGGCTACCTCAACAGTAGGAAATAAATTTAAAAAAAATGCTTTTTAGTGCTAAAACGATTAGTTAATAAGTTAATGCAGATAAGTTAATTTAGAACAAATGATAATTAATCACCTATCATCAACTATTTTGGTGATTGATTAATCCTTAAAGTCAGTTTTTAAGCATTAATGCTGAACATTACCAAATTTTAAACTACTCAGTTGTGAGGATTTGTTGCCTCTTTTTAAGTCGTGTGATTGTGAACTGAGTATCTCTGGATTTTGAACTGTTGGTTGGACAAAATACAATGTTTGAAGATGTCACACTGGACTTTAGAAAACTGTGATGGAAAACTGAAAATACATTTCATTATTGGCCTTTTTACAGACAACATGCTAATGATAATAGTAATAAACTTTAGCCTGTTTGAAGGCAATTTAATTTGCTCAGTATTAAAAAGAGTTGTTTGTGCCTTAGTAAATTTTAATTAATTGTTGCATTGCTATTGTATCAGGAGTTCCTTTAGGTTGCATTGAAATACTAATTTAGGCACTGCGAAGGCTCTAATACTTGGTTTTGTGTGTTTTTTTCCCCTGCAGTTGGCTTCTGCCTCTGAAGTCCCCGTCTCCCCAGGTGTGAGTGCTGGTGAGGTGTGTGCATGTGTGTGCGTGTACTGAGCGTGTTTTGGGGAGATGTACTGTACCTACCAGGGCCGAGAGGAGTTGGAGGATGACCTCTATCAAGAGGATGAAGGGGACTCTGAAGGGTCAGAGGTCAACAGCGAGCTGGAGTTTCGTCTCTACAGCCAGCTGCACTACTCCTCCAATCCTGGGGAGTTGGAAGAGCAGGAGGATGAGGAGGAGAAGGAGCCTGACCGAGAGCACCAGGACAGCCAGAAACATAAGGTGACTGAGAAGAATAAAGGTGGTGATGAAGAACTGAAACCTGGAAGAGAAATCGAGCCTCCATCACCTATTAGTGGCAAGTTGCTGCAACATTTGAAGAAGAAAAAGGGAGAGAAATGGGACAAACAGCAGAAGAAAAAAAGTGACCCTAAAGGTCAGAAGTCATCATCGTCATGTTTTGAGGAGGTCATTGTGATTGACTCCGGCCCTGATGTCATCTCCATCTCTGAGGATGACACTGCAGATGATGATGAAGGTGTTTGTGCCTTGAAGGATCACAGCCGGCACCGGCTGCAGACTTCCACTCCAGCACATCAGGTAGAAAAAAGAGTGAAACACTTTGTGTTGATAAATTTTAAAAAATATACTACTGTCTCAACCAGCAGTTCTTACTGAGGCTGCATATATTAATATATACTATATAATTATAATCATAATTTTTGCATCACTGCATTATCTGACAAAATGAACAATAAGTTAATGGCAACACTTGTGCTGTGAGATTGGCAATATTTACATTCAGAATTAATGAAGACAGAGATGATTAAGGGCACAAAGGGTTGTCATATTTAAGTACAACATCAAAGCATCAAACAAAGCAGTGATGCCGCAATGCTGCTGCTCCCTGTGTTCATATGTTATAATATAGCACGACCTCCATAATATTTGGATTTAATTACATTCAACAGTGGACTTTTCCTGACATAAGTTTTCCAGTTTGATTGCCTTTTCCTGTCCTTCTCTATTATAAAGAACCAAGTGAAATATATCCCAACTTAAAATCTAAGTTTCTCAGTCATAATACAGCTGAGAAAGACTGATTGAATGTTGTAACTAGTAATGACCCTAACTCTGTTCATAGTTGTCCATATGATCACTGAAGCTGGTTTTGCTTGCTGATGCTGTTCCTTATGTTCAAGAGGGCATTTCATATTAAACTACGTCTAACTTTGACAACCCTCATATTAGCTTCAGATAAACATTTTATTGTATATTTTTATGAACAGTGGATTTAATCCCCCATCACTTAAATAGAAAACCCATTCAGAGGGGATGTCTAATGTAAAGTGTGAACAGTATCAATGATTACAGCAAGCAAACTGTTTCAATGTGTCCTCGTAGTTTCAATCGTAGCATCTGGACTCGCTTGAGTTTCTCGAAACTCTTTCGAGAAGCTCAAGCAAGTCCAGATGCTACGATTGAAACTACGAGGATAATCATGACCTGGATGACTGAGAATATTCACAGACATGTTTCAGTGTGGACACCAGTCTTTTTTTTTTTTAAAGACAGACTTTAAATATTGTTAGCCTGACCTTTAAACATGGCATAAATTACCTTTAAGTGGAGCTGGGTTTCTTTGTAATAGAATGGAAATCCCAGGGATCAGTCCTCTATGCTCAGTGGCTAATGTTTCCCAATTGGGACATTTCATGTTACTTTTACATTTATAGCTCTGCTCGCTACTTTGTCAGGCTACTGTCCAGTGGTCAGTTCCAGCTAGCTGAATGATTGCTGTTGCACATGTTGAGCTGCAGCAGTCAGTAGAGCATGCAGCAATGCTAGTGAAATGACTAGCTGCTGTATCAGAGCACTGCCCAAAGATTTAACGCTGGAAATCTGAGAATGAGGCGAACATGTTTGACAAAGGCCTAACATGTCAGTCCAATTTACACAAATGGACTCTTAGTGTTTTCTTTCACATTTTAATTCATAGCTAGTTGGTAGTTTGATCGGGTCAGTAATTGTGCAAGTGAAAGTTTTGTATGATGCCTAATATATGGTGGTGGTTGTTTGATCTTCTAGGAAACCCAGAAAAGGAGTCTTGGTGCGACGATAACTGTGAACTCCAGCAGTTCAGAGTCTGATTCAGAAGATGTAGAATCCAAATCGGCGTCTGATTCGTCTTGTTCATCCGATTCATCTGATTCATCTGATTCGGACGCTCTGGAGAACTGGATGATCCTGGGTCGAGGGCAACAGGATGGAGACCAATCCATTTCACTCAACCTGGAAGGAGGGTCCGACAACAATGAAGGTGTGTCTTTGTTTCTATGTGTCTACTGTCTGTACTGGGCGCACTGATCAATGTTTAGCCCTTTTGAGATATGTTTTTTGTGCATTTGAATGTGTGTGATCAGGAGAATAGAAGCAGTGCGTAATTGTGTATGATCCAAATCATTCAGAACACTTAGTCTACCTGCAGCACTTTGATAAGGAGCGGCCCCACAATGATGGGCTGCACTGTGAACAATCTGTGTGAGTGCATGTTTGTCTGTACATATGCATCATCTGTGTCTGCATGTTTATGAACTTGTAAGCTCTTAGCATTCCTGGCACTGTCTGCCCAGTCGCTCGCTTCTCTGATGCATCTTTAAGTATGTTTGCGTGCATTATGTATTGTTATGTGTGTGTGGGCTTGTGCAAGTGTGTTTATAAAATATTCCCATTCTAATCAGCATGCATGTGTACATACACATGGATACCAACAGTCATAACGCTAATGCCAAAAACAAACAAACGGAGAAACAACAACGCAGGGGGGGAGAGGGAGGGGAGGTCGGGAGAGATGGGAGTAATCAAAAAATGAATAAAAATGTTCCCTGCAAATCTCTTCAGATCTACACATTATCTTAACCTGCAGCCTCAGCAACCTCTCCAGCTCCTCTCCAGCTCCCTCCTCCTCCTCCCTCCTACCTAACACTCTCCCATCTCATTCTTTTATCCTATTTTCTCACTATTGTGCTCTCTCTCTCCCGCTCTCCCTCTCTCTGTGTCTCTCTCACCGTTTCTTCCTCATTTGAATTTCCCTGGGCTGATGTTTCTGCAAGAGTGCCCACTGCCTCCTCTACACACAACTGGGCTAAAGGAGGGGGTCTGGAGCTGGTGGGAAGGCTTGAGGTTTTGGCCTGGTTTTGGGAGGAAAGGAGGATTTTAGGTCTCTGTCTTTCTCTCTCCCTCGCTCTCGTCTGGCTTCTCTCTGTGATCTTTGGAGCTTGACCTCATGTCTGCACATGGGGGGTCATGGGTGTGGTGTGGAAGGGGTCTTAAAGTGAGAGGAATGGGGGAGGGCTTTGTCAAAAAAAAAGGAAATAAAGGCAAGGAAATTAAGGGACGAGCCTCAGTAGTCTTGAACTGTGCCCCAGTTCTACACTGCTCACTAATTCAAAGCCAGGCTTGAGTATGTTGTGTGTTCACCCCGGAAAAATTCCAAAATGTATTTTTACTTATTGTCAAAATTCGCAAAAGCAATAATGAACTGATCCTTTTGTCTCTGTATCCTCAGTTTGATGAAGCTTATTTTTCTGTGCCACTGATATTTGAAAACTGTTAAAAGCACATCATTGAGTCATGCTGCTTCACTGGTGACCTGTTCATTTATTACCCCGAACAGGGGCTTTGTAGTTTATATTCAGTCAGTGCTGCTGCTCTAAATACTCCCTAATAAACAAATGTGTATTAATCCACCTCTGAAACTAGTTCCAAATACATTGTTCACAGTGTTCTGAGTAATGCTTGCCAAAAAATGCAATACACAGCAGCTTTTGGAAACTACCAAGCCTTTTTAAAAAACATTTAAAGTGTAAATGTGTGCCCCATTTTTAAAAAAAGAAAAAAGAAGATTCACATCATCAGTAGGGAGAAATGGGCTCAGAGCTGAAAGTCGCAGAGAAGTCTAGCTAGAGTCTTCTGCAGGGTTTTTAGAGGTGAATCACCTCGCCTGAAACAAAGACCATATGGGTGTGACTTCCTTGGTCATGATCTCCTAACAAAACTGATAATGCAAATGAGATGCATGAAGATCTGAGAGGCTACAACCTTTCAGTCTACTAACAGTGTGCATACTAAAAATGCTGTTGATCTATTATAAAACAATGCAATGCGCAGCAGGAAACGAAGGGAAATGAGAGAGCTGATCACAACCGAATAGCGGTGTGATTAGAAGATTGCTATTGTCTATATCGACTGCTGATTAAATCTAGAGCATTAAATCTTTGAAAAAAGTTCTGTCTTTGTAAGAAATAATTGTCAGCCTCATTTCAGTATTACTGTCTGTCAGTTCACATATATGGACTTCACGTGTTTTAACTGCAGAACCAGTTTACTGTGACTTTTAATACAGTACCAACTGTATGATCATCCTTCCTCTCTTCAGCTCTGATTGTATGGCTTTAATACTGTTTGAAAACAAGATGGTATGCTGAAATGTTTTCTTTTGTGAATTAGTTTCACATACCCTTTTTATTTGCCAAAGAAATCCGGAGAGAAGAAGGCCAATTTTAGATCACTGAGATATGGCTGGTTGAATTTTTATGACGACAATAACCATTACATCCATAACCCAGGGCTTCAAATATAAAGATTGATTTCTGTTTTTTATATGCCATGTTGTGAGTTGACTTCTGTAGCCTGGGAAGATCGCGTGTGTTTTCACATTTGTGTGTGTGTATGTGTGTGTGTGTGTCCGAGTAACTGGTTTGCACAGCAGTGACTAATAGTATTTGTACGCCTAAACCCCATCTCAGCATCACCATCAAATCACATTCACTACACTTAGTCTCCCCCTCTCGCCTACAGAAATTGAATCCTTTCATCCTCTTTCTCTCTTTCTCATTCTGTCTCTCTCCTACATGGTGTCACTTGTTCACATACTTTTACTATCTAATCTTTTCTCAGCCCCTCAAATATGTTTTTTATCAAATACACGGACACACATGCACACACACAGCCCGAGTGGGTATCTGTCACCTGGCCGTAAGGGGCAGCTGTTGGTGGGTGGATCTGTAAGGACATCGGATAAGTAAAAGAGAAAAGATAGTAGAGAAAAGGGGGATGAGCAAGAGCCGTCTGCCTGTCCGGCAGCTATGCAGCAGCAACCAGACGGAACAAGAGAGAGAAAACAGGGCTTCCCAAAATCCAGCTCAGTGCCTCTCCCACTCGGAGTGGTGTGCGTGTACGTCCCCGTGAATGAATCCGGGGTGTAGGCGGGGTGTGCTGAAGCTAAACTTGAATCGTAAGTGGTTAAACTTCACTCAGTGGTCACACTTTTTTTTTCTCTCTGTTGCTCCCCCCAGTTCTCTTCTTCGCTTTTTTTTGTCCCCTCGGTTTTGGTCAGTGCACACCAAACTTTGTTTGAGGCTTAGAGAGTCAGCTCTGGCTTGCTATCGGGGTGGCCGATCACATCAGAGTGTGTCTGAGAGTGTGTGCGTGTGTCAGTGTGTGTGTGCCTCACTGAAAGTCTTGGTGAATTAGAGAGAATGAAGTATGTTTGTGTGTTTGTACCTTAAGGTTAACTGTCTCACAGAAAAGGAAGGTAAGCTCTCCTCTCCTCTCCTCTCCTCTCCTCTCCTCTCCTCCTCCAGCCAAGACATGCTATCAAGCTCTTGTCGGTGTTGAACCAGATGCCTCAGAGACACGGTCCTGATACCTTCTTCAACTTTCCAGGACGCAGTGCAGCGGTGAGACTGACCCCCTTGCGCACAAAATAATAAATAGTCAAATTTACTCTAAGCGCTCCCAAATTGCTAAAGAGCCTGTCGTGCCATTCTTGTTTGCAATTCATCAGCGCATCTTAATTGGCACTTTGCTCCACTAGTGCGAGGAGTTGAATGGTGGAAAAGGAAGTAATGACTAACTGAGTGACATATTGATTGCTATAAACATTTGCAAGAGCTGCTCTGATGTGTGCGTGTCCCCACTCCAGGCTATAGCGTTGCCACCAATTGCCAAATGGCCGTACCAGAACGGATTTACTATCAACACTTGGTTCAGACAGGATCCTCTCAACAACATCAATGTGGATAAAGACAAACCGTACCTCTATTGGTAAGTAGAGCACATTTATCTGGACTGTTTAATAATAAGAATAAAATCCTTGTAATGGCATACTGAGACAGAAAATTAACATCTTAAAGTCCCTGTTCTGAACTTAAATGAAAAATCCATTCTTCTTCTTCACGCTTTAGCACTGTCTGAGTGTTTCTATTAGCCACGAATCTTTAATTTCTTTGCCCGTTTTGTTGACTTGATGACATCGCATTGATATCACTGGTATACATCAGGTTTTTGTGTCAGTCATTCAGGATCACAGTGAAAGGGTCACTTTGCAGACTCTCCATTTTCTGTTTTTCAGCAGTCGTCTGGACAAAAAATGACTCTAAAAGATGCAGAAATACCTTGGCTCATTTATTGTCGGTGCTTAATTCTGCACTGCTTTACCAAAATTAACTGTTGTCGTACAAACCTGCTTCTGCTATCGCTATTGATCCGAGCAAAGAAAAGCGCACGGCTGAATGAAGCGAGTTCAGCCCTGTTCCTTCTAGATGTCAGAATGTATTGTGGTCGGAGTAAGAGGAAACTAACTGAAGTGAACACAGATGGCGTGGTTTGAAGGAGAGCGTGCTGCACTTAATCCCAGCATGAGAAAGCACTTAATAGACTGCAGACTTTTCCTCAGTTGTAATAATTTCCTACATTTGCTATCAACCCTGTGCAGGGTACGTGAAGAAACGCTTGTGTGAACGTAACCAGAGTTTCACTTGGTGCTTCTAGAAAGGTTGAGAGGACTGCCAAGAATTGGAGACTGGTTTCTGTTAGGAGCATGAATGTGCACTGCTGAGTTTAGGCACTGTTTTTCCCCCCTAGCATGTCAGAAAGTAAAAACCCAGTCTGATGGTTGATCTAAAGCAACAGTGAAAGAATCTACAAAAAAACGTAGTATTGGTTAATGTGTCAGTTCTTTTTTATTGGTCTAATAATGGTTGCTAGAGTCTGCGAATGGCTTGTTTTGTGCAGAGACCCCTCTGGTGAAAATCTAGTTTTTATCCGTGTGAAAATGCTGTTTTTTGTGTGCTGGAAGACAACAAAATTAGTGAAATAAACAGTCCGCGCCAAGGATGAACATTTTCACCTTTAAACTGCAGAAATAGAGATGACAGCCTCACCTCTGGGGTTTCATACATGACAAACCTAACAAACCAATCTAATCAACCTGCAGTAAAACTTTCATTATTATTCTTTAGAATCTGTTTCCAGTTCCAACACGCATGGCAGAACTGCTCTAATATTACTACTTGCCATAGCATAGCGTAGAGTTGTTTTACTGTGTTTCAGTAGATTTGTAAGTGAGCTGGTGTGCTCGAGCTGCAGTGAGTGGGGAGGGATGTGTGGAGAGAGAAGCGAGGACTTCATAGATCTGCAAATACTGAAAATGGGCGACACTAGACTTACATTCCAGCTATTTTAAGGCAGAACGGTAGTTTAATGGAAAAAAAAATTCTAAATATGATTTTATAATATTATGTAACTGATGCACAGAGATGAGTATTAAGAGGTTTATCAATCACCGGAGAGATACTTTAAGCAACAAGCCAAAACACAAATATATTCAATGTAGAATAATGTAGTAAAGTGGAGCAGCAAGCCCTTACATTTGAGATGCTCTACCCACAGAATGCGTGGCAGTTTTGTTGGATAAATGAGAAAAATCATTTACTTTCAATTCTTTTAGTACTACCAAAATTCTAAAGTTTATCCATCTTGGCAACGTTACTGTGCTCAGCTTATTTCATACTAGCCAGCCAAAGATGTCTCTTGGCCACAGACACAGCGATGATCAAACAGCAAAATGTGCATCTTTGCAAGTATTAATTCCTCCTCCTGAATCCTGCAAAAGCTGTGTTTAAAACTTTACTTCAGCTACTTTCGCCATTATTTTTGTTCAGAATTTGCCAAATGAAGCGCTGCAGATGATAAACACTTAACTCGTCAGACTGAACGACATGGACAGAAAGTTAATAGATAAACAGATAATGAATTGGAACATAACTTTAAATGTCAAGCCTCTCCATTATGAGTGTGCTGTTGGGTGGATGCCTCCGCGCAACTCTGGACCTCGCTGGCCTCGCCGTTGGTGTTGTAAGAGCAAGCCGTTAGCCACTATGAAGCTTCATTAACTTTGACCTTTTATTTAATTGAACTCCTTTACTCCACTGCTGGCCTTCTTCCCTCCATGTCTTCACTCTGTGACGCTAACTAGCGGCATCCACCCTTCACCGCTCCCTCCTCGCAGAGCCGAACTGTGATTCATTACCGACAGAAAGGTTTTGCTCAAGAATCAGGGAGCTAAGTTGTCTACAGGAAGGATGACATACATCCGTTTATTCTACAGATACCATCAGCAGAGATGAGCTCTAATCATGAAAAGTGTTAGGATGTAAGCCTGTTTCCTTAGTAACCGTTTGTCAGGTTGTCATGGTGAGTGAGGTGCGAGAGGGAGGGAGGGTGTCCTCCTCTCCTCTGGCCCAGGTCTTATCATCCTCCCCCAGATGCAGCTGCTACTCCAGCGGCCTGTCTGATACTGGCCTCCACAGATGCATGAAGGCCACGATAACACACTATATGCACTCCTAATGTTTACCGGGGATTCACTTGAGAGGGATTTATATCTGCTTTCTGGCTCTGCTGTGTGTGTGATCCTTCTGGGACTATTTTAGAAGTGAAATGTGTCTTGTTGTTTCATGAATAAGCTCAGCTGTGAGACCGGGTTTTACATGGAGGTTACGCGTGCTGGAAGAGAAATATTATGTGGGGAAAAATGGAGGGAAGGGGATTAGTAGTGTTTCTCACAAACCTGTGATCTGGGACCCCTGGAAAGCACTCTGAAATCCTGCTTTTTGTGGCTGGCACTGGCTTAAATAAGGTGATATGTAGGTGTGAAAGGTACTCTGCTTATATTTTGGTAGACTGGATTTCTTTTGGTGCAGTTTCATCTGTGAAAAATAGTTTTCTTCCTTTTTCATTTGCAGTTTCTGGTTTGATTGAAACTTCAAGGTCAACATGTAATTTAGTCACACAGGAACTCAAATATTGCACCATTTAGATGTACCAAAATTAGTTTTAATTCAGAGCCAACTCAAGGAGTTATTTTGAAATGCAGATCTTGAATTGTTAACAAACTGAAATGACTGTAATTCTCTGTGATTCTTCTGCAGTTTTCGCACCAGTAAAGGAATAGGCTACTCTGCTCACTTCGTGGGAAACTGTCTCATCGTGACATCATTGAAGTCAAAAGGAAAAGGCTTTCAGCACTGTGTGAAATATGATTTCCAGCCCCGCAAGGTAAGAAAA
>OMNN01043275.1:0-12104 GCA_900302755.1 Chromis chromis
GTATTGGGCACAAAGAAATATTTTTAGTCCACCTAAATGAAAAGGTCAGACATACCAGTGCAACTGATATGAAAAGTTGGTCTGCAGTCCTGTAAAAGGAAAACTTAATATTCATTTTGTGGGAAAAAAGCTTGCAGAATTTTTGTGCATTGATTAGAGTTAAAGTCAGGATATGGTTAGCCTAGCTTAGCATAAAGCCCTGCTTTCTCCAACATTCAAAAGTATGGTTGCCACATTGCTAAAGCTAGCTAATAAACACTTGCCTTTTAGTTCTCAAAAAGTTAGTGAAAAGCAGTTTTCTGTTTCTCTTCCAAAAAACGTTTTTTGTTTGTTCCTAAGTAAACCATTGACAGTTACTGTAGTGTTACTATTAATTTTTGAGGGGAGCCCCACTTTAGCGGACACTTACGTTTAGAGAAACGTGTATTAACCCTCTTGTCTCTTGTTCCTGACATCCAACCTCTCCCCCTCCCCCACTGTCACCTGTCCATTGTCATGCCTCCGCTTTGTCATCACCCCATCGTCATCTTCATCAGCATCTAACGGTGTAACATCAGCCCACTAGACGCCGCCTGTCTGTCATGCTCCCCCCCTCCTCTCCCCCCGCCAGGGATGCCAGGTAAGGAGTCTGTCATCCTCACGCTTAAGGGACACCAATCATGTCCACAACACCGTGTCACAAATCAAACCAGACAGCAGAGACGTGCGGGATGGATAGCAGGATGGAAGTGGCAGACGGGATGGTTGTTAGTGATATGATGAAGGGTGAGGGGAAAAGATGGCCGAAAACACTATCCATGCACAGTGTTAAGAGGGGTGGAAGACAAGGATAGGTGGAGGTAATAATAATGCAGCAAAAAGAGAAGAAAGGGGAAAGAAAAATGAGGAAAGTACAAAGCAGGGAAGGCAACAGCGCTTAGGGAGTGACAAAGAAACTGATTTTGAAGACGGATAAAATACACCGACCTCTCTCCGTCTGTCTCTCCCTGTGCTGATATGTAGGTGTAGCTGTTTCCAAGCTACTTCTTACTATAATTGATTTCCCAGGGAAAGGAGGCACTGCGGTTCTGCTTAATAATTAACTGACCAATCTTGAGCCCAGGAGAGGGGAGAAAAAAGAAAAAAGGGAGTGCAAGAGGAAACGAGTGGGGCAGGCGGCCCCTTAACGAGCCACTTGAGTGGTTCAAACGGCACAGGACAGGCAGAACTAAGGAGACAGAGAGCGAGACAAAAAGAGGAAGGGAGAACTATGGCAAGAGAGAACAAACAGCTGCCACAAGAAAGAGGAAAATTGATCTTTTGACCTCTCCGATGAGCTTATTCCCAGTCCTGCCTCTGTTTTTTTTTTTTTTTCCCCGGAGCTACAAAACCATAGCATGCTCGATCACTGATCTTTCGGGTCTGTAGTCTCATCCCGTATCCGCCAGCTTTTCTCTAGTGAGAAAGATAAGACAAAAAAGAAAAGTCTAAATTTGCAGTGTTTTAATATAGGGAAATTCTAATGCTGGGAAAAGAGAAAGTTTATGTGAGTTATACATCAAGGAGTTTCTGTTCTATCCTGAATCCTGAATGAAAAGCACCATCCTGAAAGCATAATAAAAAATAGGGAAAATGCACAACATTTAGTGGCCACACCAACATTTTATCATGTTTTTAGAATCTGCCCTTGATAATAATAATATCCTTCCCTTCCATCTGTCCTTTTAGGTCTGTTCCACAGGGCCATAGCCCAGAGTGGAACTGCTATCTCCAGCTGGTCTGTCAACTACCAGCCCCTCAAGTACACCAAGATCCTGGCCCGGAAGGTGGGCTGCACCTACACGGAGACAGCAGACCTTGTCGACTGCCTGAGGCGCAAGAATTTCAGGGAGCTGGTGGACCAGGACATCCAACCAGCCCGCTACCACATTGCTTTTGGTCCCGTGGTGGACGGAGACGTGGTGCCTGACGACCCTGAGATTCTCATGCAGCAGGTGAGGGTCTTGCAGCAGTGTCTCAGCTGGATTTGTTATCGTGGGAGTAGAGCGGCTTGATCTGTGTTGACACACCAGACAGAAGAGAATATGAAAAAGTTGCTGCAGTAGGTGTGAGTGTGACCTTTCCACAGAGTTAGGGCCTGGTGGTGACGTTTACCAGTTGGTGTGAACTCACACCCTACAAAGCTGTAAGACAGTGAAAAATGACGGCTGTGATGCACATTGCCTTGGTGGTATGTAAGGTTCACATCCTCTTCTTCTCGTGATCCCTTAATACAAAAAAAAATGTTGTGTGCTTGCAAATCCTTCATCAAAGGGTGCATGTCTGGGTTCTTAATCAAAGAGGGATTTTCTCTCCTCAGTTTCATTGAATTAAAGCAGAATTTCATTTTTTCTTATGCCCAAGTTTTTTCTTTTTTGATCTGGTGAGATTTAGGTGTGGGCACCACTGCATTTTACAAAAACACATGACACATTGTTTTAACATAGGCATGTTTCAGATGAACTGCACCTCAAGATCAGGTGGCAATGTTAAAAGTCAAGATGGATGGTTTCTAGCAGCCTTCAGTCTGTCCAGAAAGTCACAGAAACATACAGTTTTAGTAAATGGCACTCCACCACCGTTCACAAGCATTAATTTGCACTGTCTCTGATAGTTTTAAGTGTGACAGGGTGGCCCATTTAAATGCTAAATAGTTCATAGTTCAACTTCCATTTTACATAAATTCTAATTACCTCAAACTACCTAAATAAATCAAAAACATTAATAAATAGTCAACAATAGCATAAAAAGTTAAGGCAGTAACTTCCATTGCTGATCTGTTGGATATTCAGATTGTGGGGCCTGAAACATCTGTTCAGATGTGGGGCTATTTTAGTAATCTCCACATCCCTTACCAGACGTTTTGGTGTTGCTACAAACCTTGAAAATCTGCCAAATAAAAACAAATTCTCTCCAGTTTAATTAAAATGAAAAGGTTCTGTCAAACGACATATTGTTGAGTCAACAATTAAACCAGGAACAAAAGGAGTGTGACTGTTGCAGCTGCTTTGTGTTTAGGCTGCTAGAATCTCCTATTAGATCCCCAAAAGTATTCATAATCTGCGAGGAATCAGTAGAGGTGAGCATTACGAAGTTTCTGGGTTTGCACTGCAGTGTAACCAGTATTGGAGGCATCTGCTATGTTTTGATGGAGCGAATGTTGTGAATTTAAAGATAACACATGGCAGAATTAAAGCAGAGACACAGATTTCTTTTCCTTTCTGTAACTGAACTTTAAAATGTCGTCTAATAGCAAATGCTATACATTAAAATAAGAAATTCTACCCTGCTTGTTTACATTTCATGACGTAAATATCCCAGAAATAAAAAAAACATAGTGTGTACTATTTTACCTTACAGATAAATGCACAAAATGTATTTGTGTTTGAGTGGTATTTGTGGTTGTAGATTTGTGCTGTGTACAGTCAATACGGTTTCAGCACGCATCATGTTCTGTTCTTGTTG
The DNA here is from genome assembly GCA_900302755.1 of Chromis chromis. Lineage (NCBI taxonomy): Eukaryota > Metazoa > Chordata > Actinopteri > Pomacentridae > Chromis > Chromis chromis. Next base: position 3,484 of record OMNN01043275.1, read on the forward strand.
CACCACTAGGGGGAGTTCCTCAACTATGACATCCTAATAGGAGTGAACCAAGGAGAAGGACTGAAGTTTGTAGATGACAGCGAGGACAATGACGGCATCTCAGCCGCAGCATTCGACTACACCATCTCTAACTTTGTTGACAACCTCTACGGATACCCTGAGGGTGAGGAATACCACTTCTACATCTGTCAGTCTTCATACTACCTCATTTTATGTCCCCCATCTCAGCATCATCACAGTTTTGGCTTATTAGGATCGTTGACATGTTTTGGGGATCATAAAATACTGAACCCAAAAGAGAAATTGTCAAAAGTGTAAATGTAGAGTTGTAAAAAGAGACAGTATATGCTATTATCAAAGCTCCTCACATATATATTTCCTCATACCTCATATGTCATGTTACACATTACAGTTGAGCTTCTTAGGGTTCTTCAAACTGAAATACTTTTTTGTTTTAAACAAGGCTTATACTAACATCAGTCTTGGAAAAAAAATACATCAACAACTCTTGATCTGCAGCTCCCTGTGGAAATACAAGTCTTTAAAACATTATGTGGGCAAAGAATGAGAAGAGATAAAATGTGAACGCAGTGAAGTGTATCAACCAAGACAAGCATACTAAAGAGATTGCCTATCATGGAGATTATCTTTCACCCTAGTGGGTCTGTGCTTTGGCCTTTGAGGCTCTGTGGGCTCTAATGCTGTCGCTCATCATCCCCCAGGCAGCCGACTCCCAATCACAGTGCTGTTGTTCCTAACAGATCAGCCTGCAAACCCCTCACAGCGGGCCACAGTCAAAATACAGACACGTTTGGATAATGTAGTCACGCTCGCTCTCAAGTGTCTGTCACTCATTCGACTTTCAGAGAGGCATATATTTCCCGTTTGCGTTGCTCAGCCTCTTCTTTCAGTTTCTCTCTCCTCTCCATCTATCTCTCACTCACATGCAGACAAATGCCTCCTTTATTTTTCCCTCTTCCTGTAATTCTATTTCATCAAGGAATGTGAACTTCTGTCTTCCTCGCCCCTTTGTTGTACATCACTCGACCGCTCTCATCTATCAAAATTTTCGATCACTGTTGTTGCTATGCTCTTGACTTATCACAGTTTCCTCCTTTTTCTCTTCACCCTTTGTTGTCTGTCCCTTTTTTCCCTTCCCACACCTTATCCTCCAGGCAAAGACATCCTGAGGGAGACCATTAAGTTCATGTACACAGACTGGGCAGACAGGGACAATGGAGACATGCGAAGGAAGACTCTATTAGCTCTGTTTACGGACCACCAGTGGGTGGCTCCAGCGGTGGCCACAGCCAAACTCCACGCCGAGTTTCAGTCCCCGGTTTATTTTTACACGTTCTACCACCACTGCCAGACCGAAACGCGACCCGAATGGGCTGACGCTGCCCACGGAGATGAGATACCTTACGTGTTTGGCGTACCCATGATCGGTGCCACAGACTTGTTCCCGTGCAACTTCTCGAAGAATGATGTGATGTTGAGCGCCGTGGTCATGACTTACTGGACCAACTTTGCAAAGACTGGGTAAGCCTTATTTTATATTAATGTATTTAAATTCTAGTTTGCTCTGAGGTACAACTGCAGTGTTATCATGTTAATGTAATGTCTCTTCAGTAGTGGAGTGTAAATGTCTTTCTAAAGCTTTTGCTTCGTTTTCCATAGGAGAGGTATATTGATGGTTTTGGTTTGATTTGAGTTGTTACAAGTTTAGTTCCCTGTTTCACTTTGATATAAGTTCATAAATGGAAACTTAGAACACCAGGTTGTATTCAGAGTTTTGATGTCAACTCAATTATATTTAAAAAATATTGATTAAAATCCTGAAACTGAAACCTATCATCACTTCTGTGCTCCACTAGGGACCCCAATTTGCCAGTTCCACAAGACACCAAGTTTATTCACACCAAGCCCAACCGCTTTGAAGAGGTCATCTGGACCAAGTTCAACTCAAAGGACAAACAGTACCTCCACATCGGCTTAAAACCTCGTGTTAGAGACAACTACAGGGCCAACAAGGTGGCTTTCTGGCTGGAGTTAGTCCCCCATCTTCATAATCTACATGAGGTGCTCTTCCCTACCACTACTCGCTCGCCGCCGGGCCCTGGCCCTGGTACCATCAGACCCTGGCCCAAAACTCCAGGCCCTCGTACTACTCGCCACCCCTACCCGACCTTCCCCTCCGATCCTGAGCCTGAGGGTTCAGAGCGTCCACACCAGGACCTCTTCCCTCTAAACACCCGTGACTACTCCACTGAGCTGAGTGTGACAGTTGCTGTGGGAGCGTCGCTTCTCTTCCTCAACATCTTGGCCTTTGCCGCCCTTTACTACAAGCGTGACAAGCGGCACGAGATGCGACGGCACCGGTTGTCTCCACAGCGGGGTGGTCCTGCCAACGACCTGGCTCACAGCCAGGAGGAGGAGATCATGTCCCTGCAAATGAAGCACTCAGAACACGACGCCCACCACGACATGGAGCCCCTCCGGCCCCACGACATTCTACGACCCGCCTGCCCACCTGACTACACACTGGCGCTGCGCCGTGCCCCCGACGACGTGCCGCTGATGACACCGAACACCATCACCATGATCCCTAGTACCATCACCAGCATGCAGCCTCTCCATGCCTTCAATACTTTCCCTTCCACTGGCCACAACAACACCCTGCCGCACCCCCACTCCACCACCAGGGTATAGTAGGGACTGGCCTGACTCAATGCCACCTAAGGACCAGGAATACTGGCTCTGCTACTGATCTAGAAGGGAGGCCTCTGGATGTGGGCCTTTGTTCTGTTCTATAATTCAATTGTTTCTCCAAAAGCAACTCCACCTCGTCCATCATGTGCTGTGAAACTCAGCAGCTCCCTCCACTGGTGGCGTGTGGAGATGAAACTGAACTGTACAGCAGCAGATGGGCAGTTGGGGGGTGACTTAGATCTTTCAAAGATACTGTTTTCAGAGACGGTCTACTGTTTCCAGACTAAAGGCCCCCAGCATTATCATGGGACGAATGCTTTTTGCCCCTTGCTGTTTTCTATTTTTTACTTTGGTGTCATCTCTTTTTTCTGTCCCTGGTGTGTTACGTGCACATATCTTTCTCTTTTCTACATCTGTGTCTTATTACTGCTTTATTCCTCTCATTTGACCTATTATTCTCTCCTTCCTCCCAATGCTCCTTTGCTCCAAGGATTCAGCTGAGTTGGAGGGGGGCATAGAGTACATACAGTAAACATATAGCTATGAAAACAATGATATCTGATACTTTCATTCTACCAGCATTCTTGGTGCCAAGTATGTACTACTGTGTTTGCGTTCTCATCGAGGGAGAAAAAAAGTAAAGAAAATTCTAGTGTTCCTATTTACTGTCAACTAACAGAGGCTGTGTGTTCTCACGACAAAGTGCCAAACTGGCCCTCGATTGTGTTTTTCTTCTTTCATCTTGTTTCTTTTTTTTTTTCAAGCATTTGTTTAATTGTTGTTTTTTGTGGAAAGAATTTTTGCTGAAAATATAGATATAGAGAAATGATATTATATATAGTTCTATATAAATGTGTACAAAGGAGAAAGTATATAAATGGGTTTTCTCAGTGGGGATCTATGCATGAATTATTTTTTAAAGATGATGACGGGGGAAAGGACACCGTATCTGTCAATGCACGTTTCCCAAATCTAATCAAATCATATCGGTCCACTTTTAATATTTTGGTCTTTGTTTTCTCTCACAGAAATAAGAGCATCTCAGAAATTCCTGAGGTCACTGAACACATAACCTGCACCTCCCAATGCTCATTTATGAAAAACGAGTCATCACCCTCAGAAGATGTTACAGTCAAAACAACAACTGTGAACACACACACACACATTTGCATTCATTCTCTCCTTCGTGGGGTTATTTACAGGTATTCCTCCAACCACGTGATGCAGCAGGCCAACAGAAAGCCCAACGTCCTACAGTAGCTAGTTTTTCTTTCTGTCTGTATGGAGATGATCAGTTTCCAGGGTACAGGAGGTACTAAATCTGTTGTTGTAGCTTGCTTGTCAGAGTTATTTTTGTATTTCAGTGAGAAACATAGCAGAGAGAGGCAGCCTCTGTTCCTTTAGGTACACCTTCCCTCTCCTGTCTGCCCCCCTATTTCCAGCTTATGCATTTCCTTTTGGTTCTGTGCTTGCAAGAGAGTGTGTGTATGTGATATCAGCATTGTTTCACATGGGCGTAGGTGGGCCCTAATTAGACAACAAAGAGATAGAGAGGCAGACAGGCAGGATAACCCCAATGGTCAAAAGTTAGACTCCAATATTTGCTCCTTCCTGCTGCTTACCCACACACCCCTCTGTGTATCATCACTACTCCCTCCTTCCTTTCTCATCTCTCCAACAGCACATAACCTTTGTATTCAAGACTGACGCCCCCACACTGCAGTGATCACCCATAACTCCACCGTCGTGATCACAAAGACCCAAAACACCTGACTTCACTGTGTCAGCATCACTCCACACTATTTCTGACCTCAGTTCAGCTCTGCTATTATCCTCACATTCAAGGATTGGTTCACTAAGCTAGTGACGTTTTTTGAGCTCATCGGTTGTAAATTAAACTCTAAGCACACTGAGGGTAACTGGTGGGCCATCAACGGCCTGCGGCGCGGAGCTGTAAGATGAAAAGGGGGCTCGGATCTCCTCAACAGGGTAAAAGTGACGCAGTTAATAACTGCTGTTTCTGATTCTGCTCCTTTCTTTCTGGTGAGAATATGCAGGCCTACAGCTCAGCATTGCCCCCCTGTGATTCTCTGATAAAGATGTCAAATATGGATCATGGGTCATACTCTGGTTAATACGGTATGAACTGATGTGCTGCTGTTTGAGCCTACAGGAACCCGTGGTAGCTTACAACCAGTATGGGAGAAGTTAGTCACCGGTGCTGTCTTTGCTTGTGCTCTAGCTTTAGCCTGTTTGATTGTTTGTTTTCTATTTTATTACTGCCTAAAGGGGTGGTGGGTGAGGACTGGACGGGGAAATAAATACCTGGCTGCTCCTGCCAGAGATTTTGTAAGCCCACTGCAAGGGAAATGTGCACAATGTAAATCACAAAACAACTGACTTGGGTGTGCTGCACGTGGATGAAATGCTGTGGAACAGATGATGGACAGTAGCGCTGTGGAAAAGTGACTTTGAGAGGAACTAGGGGAAAGACTCACAGCCTTAAATGTAGGAATTGGAATCAGAAGAATCAAGAGAGGACGGGCTGATCACGAGCAAATAAGGACATTCAAAGGCATGGCCATCTTTCTTCCCACAACGCTTGCCAGGAGAATACCTTGCTAATCTGTCTACGGGGGAACTGATATGTCCATATGAACCCTTTTGTACTCACTCCTGTGGATAAGTAGGCAGTGAGGGGTCGTGAAGAAAACCTCACCACAACACAGCTACAATGATGCCGCTGGAGGTGAGAACAGAAACAAGGTATTTAGTTTGAGTCTGTTCTTTTTCCTTGTCTATTTTATAAGCTAACACTGGAGGGCGCCATTGTGACAGATTCAATGCAGTCAGCCCACTCTGAGGAAACTGGATGTGTGAAGAAAAATACCAAACAGGGCGGCAGGACGGAGACAGACACAACATCTGGATGAGGATCAAAACTGTACATTTTTAAGTGTAAGAATCAAACAGACAAAATATTTGTAAATATTAAGTTTCTTGTTTGTTTGTTTTTTGTTTATTTTTTTTGAGTGAATGAATGATATGCTTACTTTGTGACAACAAAAGACAACAGGTGCAGTTTGCAAAGAAAGGGCCACTATCTCGACGTTTCAAATGAAATATTTGCTCTCCACCGGTCAGTTTTCATGGCAGTGAAAAAAAAAAAGAGCTTTTTACACTGAACTTGTTTTCATGTTGCCCATTATCATGTGGGCATCCTGTAGCATCATGAAAATCACTGTAGCAGACCTCATCTCCACTGATGCCCCCACACATCCGAGGGCCAAAGATACTGTAGTTAGCATTTACTAGCTCCCAAGAAGTATTACATTTTAATTTTTGAAAAATACACTTTCTGTGAATTCATTTATCTTTGTTGCAGGACTGTAGTGGAATCGACGACTCTACATCTTTTTTCCCCCCTTTTTTCAAGCTTTAGCAGGCTTTTATTTTGAAATCTATCTTGTGATCCAAGTATGCTCCTGATGAATCTGTGCTGCATGATGTGTATGACTTCAGACTATTTATGTAAACACGTCAGAGGCTAAGAGCACTGATAAAAGCCAGCTTTGCCTTCCAGTGATTTATGGTCAGGACATAAACTAAGCTAAACTGAGACACTAAACACAAGTGCAGTCAATTAAATGTTAGCTCACTTAACATGTAGCAGTGTTTACATGTAGCCACTTAATTACATGTGGGACAGACATGAGGGCTTTGATACCATAAGATGCCTCATATTCTCATAGAGTAATGAGATCACACAGGTGGTCCAGCTTCGTCATTCCACACACTGTGTTGTCTTGCGGTCATGGAGGTTGGGTTTCTCTCGCAGTGATGTAGCAGAAGGTAGTTTCATGTTCTAAACAGCAGAGAGATGGCTGACACGTAGATCGGATAAGTATGCAGGACTCTGAGCATTTGTGTCTAATAGAGGATTAGTCTGGATGTATGCGGGGATACACTTAGCCTCTTCTATGCTATAAAGGGACTCACTGCAGCCTCATGGCTCACAGTTGTGGCTGGATTTCAGTTTATGTGGTACACAATTAGAAGTGCAATATCACTTGAAAATTTCACTTCTCAATAATTGCATTGTTTCTAAATTGACAAGTAGAGTATTTCCTCTTACGTTGATTAAAAACAGATATTTATAAAGACTAGATTAAAAATACAGGCTCCAAAGTAGAAACTCAATTCAACTAAAGTGAATACACTTACAACCCCTGACACACAAGCTGGAAAACTTATTTATTAGCCCAATTGCATGAACATGATTAGAAAGTGAACATCAGAATTTTCTCAGTGTTGTACCTACAGGCTGTGTCTATCTGCATGTCTGCATCATGGCTCCACACAGAAATGAATTGAATTATCTGATTGTGAGACTTCTCAAAGATGGAAAAGGATACAGGAACATCAGTGACCAATTAAAAGTCTGCTGAAATATAGTTGGAGCAGTAATCGGGTGGTATATAACGCGCAATACTTTGACTAATCACTAATTTTTCTTGGAACAGACGGGATACAGCTTGTTTGGTGTGAAACAGGTCAGGACTACTACAGTGAATGCATAGTCCTGACTGGGAAGCACAAAGGTGGGGATGTGACAATATGGAGCTGCATGAGTTCAAAAGGTGTTGGTGTGATGGCATTCATGGATGGCACAATGATTGCTTGTGAATATAACAAAAATACAGCTTTTTTTTTTTTTTTAAGTTTCTCAAGAAAAAAATGAAAAATATAACATGACCATGTATGTCACCTGACTTAAATCCCATAGAACATCTTTGGGTTATTTTAAACAGAAAGGTAGAGCAACACAACCACTGATGATTAAAGATTTTAATCTTATTGACTGACTTTAGTTGCAATGAGGTTCTACTGTGGGGCCAGTTTGTTTGAGTAATAGTAAATATAAACTGCTGGTTTTTAATTTGCCATAAGAGCAAATGCCTAGTGTTCAGCTTAAAAGTAGTGCAACTATTGTAAGGGGACGCAATTTCAAATCATTTCACATTTACGTGATATTGCACAGGGGTGTACTCCTTTCCGTTGTATACTGTTATTATTTCAACATGCTTCAAAACTGCAGTCAGCCAAACAATATGGCTTCATATCACTAACGTAATGTAGAGATCCCGTGTCAGGTTCAACGGTGTATGCAAGCACATGATTACCACTCCACAACGGCAAACATACAGAAAGACAGTGACACGTAAACCTTCAGCTGGGTCTCCACTGCAAATTTGCACCTGTTGTCTTGTTTTTACATTCTTTGTTGAATTCAGAAACCCAAGACTTGAGATGAAGAAAAATGTTAAATAATGGAATTTTAAAAAAGATGATTATTAAAAAAAAGTAAAGCAAAACTATATAAATAAATGAGGTGATGATATTTCTGTTTACTTTAGAAGTTATTATACACTGTATGCTGTGATTCTGATCTGGGAAACATTAAAGACATTCATAGCCAGACTGCAGATTTTGTGTCTTTATTCAGTTGGTTAACATAATGAAGTATCTAACATGTTGACAAAAATGAATGATCCTTTATTTGCTTCAAAAATTCAAAGGTTTGACATCATATACTTAAAAGAATACACTTGGAAATAATAAAGAGATTTGTGGGGGTTTTTTTTTTAAATCACATGACATTATGATTTGATTGCATCTAATTTTCTATCATGTAAACGTTATTCCACATTTAGATCGAATGAGCATTGATTATTTTTTAAAACATATGGAGCATCAGACATTGAACAGAAACAAAAACAAACATTTTTAATTCTAAATAAGAAAAATTACAAAAGCAAATGTTGACTATGCCATATATAGACTGAATGATATTTTAACCTATTAAAATTGTAAATATTTACCATCATATGCTTATATTAATCAAAGAC
>OMNN01043278.1:0-11969 GCA_900302755.1 Chromis chromis
AAAAATGGTATACAGAGGAGGAAGTTGTTGGTGCTCTTAAAATGTTATATATGTTGATTCCATGCTTTCTTTCAATGTTTGCAAAATGAAAATTACAAGAAATCCTACTTTTATTTCTTATCATTTATGGCATTATAACTTTGTAATACTGTACAGAAGATATTTTTGAGTTCTCTTTACTTCTAGCCATTGAGGTGCTGTTTCCATAGAGGTGCAAGACTTTATATTGCAGTGAAAAATGAGCCCACAGTGAGTAAAAATATGACAGAAGCAAAAAACACCCAGAAACTGCTTTGGGTTCAGAGGGTTAATGAACTGGAACTGGTCACAAATCATTTGAAAGTAATTTAGGGATGGATTTGAAATCATTGTAGTCAATGAGACAAGCTATTACTGCAGCAGGATGATGTCACCGTTTCACAGAGGGCAAATAATAAACAGCACTGTACTAAATGCTTCTCTCCGCTCAGACAGAAAGTTCAGGTTTCTCTGCGGATGATATCTGAGGGCATCAGCTCCGTGTCTGCAGAGTGTCGCCCCATTAGGCTGCTATCAGCACACCGTCCTGCAGCACAGTGAGTCAGCAGCCAGGAAACAGACGACGCTGTGCTGCTCGGGAACGCAGCTTTCAGCAAATCTCATCTGTTTTATTTCAGCCAGGATGAATTGCTGTAAAATGTAATCGCGATCACGTTTTTACGGTTAAAAGTATGTCTGAGTAACTTAGCAGACTTTCTTTTATTATGAATAAATCCCTCATATAATGTCTCCTTGAGGAAATTGTCTTGGTATCCAGTCAGCAGGCAACACATCCATCTACGTCCCCATATGTATGTAAAATCCATACAATACAAAGCCCACATGGCCTTCTAACGCATACTATGTATGACTGGTATGTGGTATACAGAAAATAAATAGTGTTTTATTGTGTCTGGTAAGGGATCGCTGATAAATCCGCTCAGTGGATGCACAATTTAACCCATAACATGCAGCCCCTATTTTAGTTTAAAAGACTGTACTCTTGGAAGCATTTAAGTTGGGGGTTTTTCAAGTATGCGCCTATATGGATGACAGAAAAGGTAAGAAACTACCATTTCACTGAGCACACACTCTTATAACAAAGTAAGGAACTATTGCTGCTGCTGCTATTGTTGTCGGGGTATAGTTATCTTAAAATGTTTTACACAGTTTGAATCGTGAGGCTTTGTGGTTTCAAACAATGATTCAGAATGAGTCCAGGCTGGTGAGTGTTAATTGGTTAAAACGTCCATGGTCTTTTATTGCGTTCTGCATCAGATAATCCGAGCCATTTACAGACATGTTTTCCAGCCAGTAACCCTCTCTCTCTACGTCTACTAAGCAAATACATCTTTTTTTATCATCATTATTGTTATTATTTCACCTCACATATGCTGTTGAGAGGATTTCACTCACTATATATTAGATTTCAGGACCGATTCCAGGTGCATGCCGCCTGCAACCTTCCTGTATTTACAAGTCCTGATAATGTAAACTCATTTTAACAGCAAAAGAAAGTGATAAATGAGAACAGGAAGATTTAGAAGAGAGGAAGGTTTTTTGAATTTGGCTGTTTTTTCATTTATATTCACAGATCAGTGCTTTTTTTTTTTTTTTACTTTAGGTTGAATTTTAGTATCACTCTGACCTGTGATTGGTCGCTCCGGCTCAGTACCTGTATGCTGAGACCATCAAATTACCATTGACAGGAAGGTTGACTGCAGTGATTCAAGTAATTAAGGACTCAGGAGGAGGCAGAAATGTTAATGTACAAGCTATTCAATATCTGAGAGCTGCAGCTTGAAATGCAATTCACTAAATTTCCATTCTGATATGATACATTTAATAAACAGACCATATATAAATTGCATTTGAGTACTTTATAGTTGCATTAGCTTGATAATGGACTGTGTTGATTTCTGTGGTTTCAGTGGGCTTTGTTGTTGACAATAATAACTAGTTTTACAAGTGGAATTTACTTTACTCTCCTATATCTGCATTAACTATTTAATTGCAATTACTAATTCACTAAAGCTTCTAGCACTGTAATACATTGTGGGTTCATTCAGTTCATCTGTAATTTCGGCGACACTGGAGCAGAGACAGTCACATTTATTTTATGGGAAGCAAAAAGCTTAAGTCCTGTAGCACAGATGCTTTGCAATAAGTGAAAGCCTTCTAAGTCTTTTGTGAAGAGCAGCAAGCACGCAGAGCACTGAGGCACGAAATGCATTAACTCTGAGGGAAAACGAGGTCTGTGCAGGTTGAGATTTATTGCAGTGAAGCAGTGCTGATGTTTTTTGTTGAACACTGAATCCCAGAGCTCATCTGATCTCATTCTTTTTACTTCAGTCTGCAGCACTGTGAGTCAGCACAAGACTCGGAGAAAAAAACACAAGGAAATAAATGAATATACTGTACTGGTTGTTACTCAGACGGTTCTCAGAGGAGTTTCTTTATTATGTCTTAGAAATACCTCTGCTGCAATAAAACGAAATCTGTCTGGACAGCAATAATTTAAACTTGTTCAGTAGCACTATAACAAGTTGCACAATCTTTTTGCAATAAATATTACAAGACAAATGTTTACACTAATACGATGTTTAGATTTTAACCAAATAATGCACGTGATTTCCAGTAATTAGATGATATGTGGGGTTTTTGGCCACATTTTTATTTTACATTGCAATGAGGTTTTGTACTATGAAGTAAAATAATCACCCTCACCTGCAAAACCCTCAGTATTGGAGCCATTTGTCACATAGATCTCTATTGCTGGAGTGAATCAGCAGCACCGAGGTCAATACAAAGTGCAGGAACTACAGATCAGGCCGCTTTTATTTCTGTTGTTTTTCAGGTTTTAGAGCATTATTTAGAGAATTCTGGTGCCAGTTTACTGAAAATTGCACCATCTGAGCATCATTAGAAGAGCAAAAAGCAACATTTCCTTATGTTTATTACTAGAAATGGCTTTATTGAAATAATGGCTCCGGGCAGAGATGTTGTTCTGCTTTGTTATTTTCTTCCCGTCCGCTCCGTCTCTGCCCGGTAAATCAAAATGAGCTACATCTTATTTCTTTTTTATGGGAATGAAAGAAGCTTTACGGCGTTACACAAATTACATAACAAGACACAATAGCAGGCTACGTGAACTCAGCTGTCACTTCACGCTTCGGTGACAATTCGTGAGCGCTAATGTTGGCAACAGTGACAAACTAGAACTCGTGCTCGGGTATGGAGGTGGAGTGGCAGGAGGATTCACTCAAGAAGAAAGGGAGACTGTGTTGTTTTTTTCTCTGTAATTATATAGAAATTTGTATCATGAATTGTGACAGTCGTGTATAAACTGTAATGCGGTATCAAAGACTCACTGGTCACGGCAACATGGCGGTTGGATTTGCCCTCGTCGATCACGTCCATGACTTCATCGGGGCTGGAGACAAATCGCTCAGTGCATCCCTGAGAAGAGAAGAGGATAAAATATGATGCACACATAGTCTTATTGAGCTGGTGAAGCTCAGATTTTCACCTGAATGGGTGACAAATAAAGCACTACATCCACAAACCTTGACATACGGCACCCTGTTCTTATCCTCGTGGACAGACAGGTTGGTCTTTGTCACTGAAAAACACAGAAAAAATAAAATGATGTTTAGTATTTTAGAGCAAATTACAAAAAAAGGGATGTTGTATGAACACATTGGTTTGCATGCAGGTTTTTTTTTTTTTTTAGCACTAACCATCTAGAAGATCACGGATTTTGTCCATGTAGATTTCAAAGTAGGAAACCTGTTGGAGAAGACAGAGAAAAATGGAACCAGCATTTAGGTAAAATTGTTGTTTATCTGGTTTGAAGCAAAGTTAATTAGCTGTAGAACAAAAGGAAACACATAAAAAAAGGGATTCTAACAACACAAGACACCATCACATACAAGTCATCATATGTCATTACCTTGATGTGAAATTCAAGGTTTTCGTCCATCGCAAAGATGTGGTTGAAAATGTCCTCAGCGATGCGAGGGATAATGCCCATCTGGTGAGGGTCGTGTAGTTTGCCCTGCAGCCGGGAGTTACGGATAAAGATGAAAGGTTAATGCAAATCCATCATGCAGTAATACCTTTAAATTCCCATAAAATGTCTGGCAAATCAATGGACAACAAGAGCCATGATAGAAAATGAGAAAATGGTATTCTGGTACAAAGAATCAACAAAATACAGAAAGCCAGTGTCTGAAAGAGGATTAGGTCCTGTTTACCAAATTCCAGCAGTTAAAATCGATTTTACTGGTATAAATCATGGAGCAAAAGTGTAACGTAAATTTACTCTTGTAATAAAACTTGCTCTGATAAATGGGACAAAAAAATTGCCACCGAAGCACAAGTAAAAGTCTGCAGCATCCTGTTTCCCAGATCTGACTGTATGGATGACATTGAGATCAATTCAAAGAAACGGTTTTAATTTATTTGCTCTGAAATCTGTACCTCCATAGTGTGAGTCTTCCCGGAGGAGGTTTGTCCGTATGCGAAGATAGTGCCATTGTATCCATACAGCACATCTATGGGTAAAAAACAGAACAGCACATGATTCCAAAGCACATGGCTTTCAGTGATTGTAAGTATTTAAATGTATTCATTGACTCGTCCGTACCCTTGACAATCTGCTTTGCGCAGGTGTTGTACACTTGCTCCTGGGTGGTGTTGGTCGGAAACACTCGGTCAAACACATAGGACCTCCCCTGTGAAGACAAGAGACAGTTGATAAAACACCAGTGGAGATATAAAAAAATAAAAAGTTTTCCATCTCCAAACTAGGATCAGATATTTAATGTGAAATTCAAAGTAATTAAACTGACAAGGGTTTAGTAATGACAATCAATCAAATAGTGTTTTGTAAAATTTAGCAGTACAACCTGACACACCATCTATACAATTAATTAATAAAACAGTTCAATCTCTTTTCAAATGAGTCACCAGTGTGACTTATAGGAGATGACCTCAGTCCTGTGATGCAATCAGAGACTGACTCATATTTACGTCCCTGACCGAGCATAAGATAAATTTAAAATGTAAATGTCATTCATCTTTGGAAAACACACATTTATGTCACTGTACAACACAACAAAACACCAACTCTAAGGATATGTAATCACACATAAGGGTAGGCGTGTATTCTGTACAGACTCTAAAACCCTCAGAGGCAAATTAGTGATTTCTGATATTGGGCAATATAAATAAAATTGACTTGATGCATTCACATTTAAAAAATCTTTCATTTAAGGTTCTGGAATGCTCCCTTTATAGCACCGAGTTACTTTGGAGATCATTAGATTTTTCACTTGACATGAATGATAAAATATACTGACACAAGGTTTGCAACTATTAACATTTAGTTTTTGATTAAAAGTTTATTAGATAACGTCAGTATACCTGAGAGGCCAGACAATTAAAAGAGAAGCCATGGAGTAACATGTCAGCGCAGATGGAAACATGAAAATGTACTGATGTGAGCTGTTTTCTTATGACATGACATGCATGTTGAAAAAGCAACACAGCAATCCAGACATGCAGTTGTGCAGAATATTCTTTTTTGTGGATGGCTTATACAACACTGCTTTTATCTTCCTGACAACAAAAGAAGGTGATCAGAGAGAGAAAGCCTCCTCAGCTGTACTCGTTTCTTCCAGTTACTCAGAGCCATATTTCATCCAGGACATGGCAATTTCAGATAACTTGCCGGGATGATTAAAATGCTGTTTTCCCATTACAAGCTTTATATCTAACATGGGAAACAAAGTCGTATGAAAGTCGTGCCGTTCTTTAATAGGCATCTATCCAGTGAGGTGCTGTTGACCAGCTTGTCTGGAGCCTCCAGGCATCTCTCATCACTCCTAACGAGCTTCTGTTACCACAGCATCTGGAACTAAGTGGGTTTCTCATAGAGCATTTCTTTCACCGGGCCCTCTGAAAAATGGAAACATGTTCAAGGGGTTTCCTGTACAAATTTGTAGATCGTTCACTTGAGAGTTGACGTATTTTAACCTTCTGAACCCAAAACACACCATTGCAGGTCTGAAAGGATTGTTATTTTTAAAGAAACTGCCAAAATTACACAATTTAGCAGAGCCAGAAACTGTAAAAACTAAAACAATTGCCAGATTTTCAGTCTTCTAACAGAAAGTGAACTACTATCTGGGAACTCAATCAGATCTTAAAAGCTTAAAATGATGATATTTAATCAAAAACTCTTTATTCTACATGTCTCATTTAAAAACTGGCCAAAATAAAACATTTGAATTAATCAGATTCTGTAAAAAATGAAAAAAATTCTGCTCTCATCTGTGCAACTCTGAAGCTATTGGTGACTCTGTTTTGACCAACAGTCACATGACAAAAATTCAGGGACTTTTCAGCTGAACTGCAGGCAGTGTTTACACAGAGCAGATGGAAGGCAAGTATAGAAAGATATTAAAAATGTACATAGTAAAATATGCATAGTATATAGAGCCACCATTTTCCCCAATATTGGTAACACCTGTGTGCACTAGTAAAAATGTTGTGCATGTTGATTCCAGGTTTGTTTTTTCCAACTTCTGTAAAATAATCAAAATAATTCTAGTGTTATTGTTTTTTCTAATGATTTCTGGCATTGTATTTATGTCATACTATGGAAATTACATTTTTGAGTTGTCTCTACTTCTAGTCATGGCTGTTGTGTTTCCACAGAGGTACAGGACTTTACGTTGCAGTGAAAAATGAGCACACAGTGAATAAAAAAATGTAAAGGGTTAACTATGAAGCTACAGTCTGAGTGTTTACTTTCCTTAGCCAAATCCTGGAAACACAGATAAGCTGTTAGTCAGTCTTTGCACAACAAGACCAAAAATCTGCCAACCAGCACCAATAAATCTCACTTGTTACCATGCCTTAATTTTGTATATAACACATGCAAAAACTGAAATGTAGATGTGAAATGTTGTGTTTTAAGGGATTACATGCAGGACTATTGCTTGGCCTGGAGCAGTGACCTATAAAGTCTCAGTGGAGCTGACTTTGACATGATTCCAGTCTCTGTGCTAAGCTATGTAGCACAATATTCTAGATTTATTGGTTAGCTTCTCGCCTAACTCCCACAAAAATGCAATAAAGATCCAAAACTATTCCTATTGAGGATAAACACCCACATTTTATTGTCCACTGATGCAGCAGACCGACTTATTTGCTTAGAATTCTCATTTCAGAAAAACTGATAAGATAAACACTTGAAAAAGCACATTGACTTCTACATAGATGCCAGTTTAACAGTGTCTCTCTAATTCTTCACACAGAATTTGAGCACCTAATATATTCCACTGTATGAAAATCTCCATGTGTGCACACTACAAGGAATTAAGTCAATGAAAAAAGACAGCTGAAGCTCCTACACAATGTTTACAGAATTTGAAATGGCTGCAAAGCTCAGTAGAAACAGCAGAAGGGCTATAAAGATTGGATTTTAAACTTTATTTTACTGAGAATTTTTACATTTGGTCCCCTAAATAAATACAGACATCTACCCACTGATGAGTGACTCGGCCCAGACAAGCATCGCCGCAGAAACCAGGCTATTAAACCCCTGAATGTCACCGTCCCGTCTGGTACAGAGGCAGCGATGCAACACAATAACGTGAGCTTCCAGAACACGAGCCGTATTAAATGTCATTAACAAATTGACTCTTCTGCTGACCGCCTCCATGACGGAGTGATTTACCAGAGAGACAGTCAGTCCCAGAAGTGGAGAGGGAGGGACGGAGGTAGGAGGCTTACAAAGAGACATAAAAATGGAGATTGATGAGCGAAGAGGAGGTTGGGGATGAGAGTGAAAAAAGACAGAGGGAGAAAAACCACAACAAGACAAGAAACTGAGAGAATCATCAAGACATAAAAGGGGAACAGACAGACGGGCAGACAGGTGGAGCCAGAGAGAGGAGAAAGCAGGTCAGTCAGTGATGCATGAGCTCACTGAATGATTATCGATCCTCTCTTTAGGCAATTAGAGAGATCAGTTTCTGACGCTACTGTCCAGCATCGTGCTGGGAGGAGAGAGGAAGGTCAGGAGGAGATGTTTCCATTATTACTGGAGAAACTTTCAGCATGACTCCTCCTTCTGTACACTGCTCTTGACATCCAGAGGAGAACTATTCCTCTATGTGATCCTCATCTACTCTATTTTTTAATCTCTGTTTTAATCATCCTCAAAATTGAGATATTTGGCCAAGAAAAACACAACAATAGGCAACATATATGAGCAGAAAGGCAGCTGAAATTGATAAATTATATTACATTTAGTTGTTCTTATCTCTACAAGCTGACATGTAGACTACAAATATGGGTTTTAGAAGTGTTTTGGCTACCAAGGATGGGGTCAGTTACCACCCAGCAGTGGCTGAGCTTCCTGTTATCTAAGACATCTCAGCAGCAGAACCTCAATTTTATCAAAAAACCTGACAGTGAAGATGGATTATTTCAGTCTGTTTCCAAGACAACCTCTTTCATGATCTTCCGTGTGTTTTTCACACTGAAAAAAGCAGACTGCTGCCTTAAAAATCCTGAAAAGTGCCACATATTTCCAGAAGATGCGTTAAAGAATTGGATTTGTATTAGAAATAACCAATAAAATAATCTTATTACACGTTTTGCAGTGTTGAGATATGAAGATTTCTTTAGGAAAGCATGTTTTTTAGATAGAAATCAAACTGGAAACATGTGATCCAGCTGTCATATTTATATACTAAATTATATACTCATATGTGCACATGATTGTGTCCATCCTAATCAACATGAAGCAGCCTTCGGGGTAAACAAGGCATACTGCATAATGAGGCTGGGTTCCACCCTCTTTAGCTCTAAACTTCACCATCTACAACAAAAATCACCACCTCTGCATCAGTATGTGTTGAATAATAAACCCACAATTAAGTAGAGTCGAATTAAATATAAACACAGACATTTTTTCTTCTTTGTGGCAGCTTTAATAGAAGGATAATTAATGTAAACAACCAGAATGAATGAGCTTTATATTCATTTGTGGTAATTTACAGGTTATATTGTACAGATTAGTCATGATAAAGGCCTACAGAAACATATATTTAGAATGTGGTATCTCTGTTTATTTGCCAAAGTGCCACAGGAAGTGTGTTTAATAATCATAAAGTGTCAGTCAGCTGATGCAGGAGGCCACTGTGCGCAATTTAACAGCCTCCAGTGTATTTATGCTTTGTCATGTTGGGGTAAAAAGGACATGTGTGGGGTAAAAGCTGACATTTGTCTGTGTTGCATCGATTATCATGTGCTCCGATCTAGGTGAAGACTACACAGACGGGTCGAGCTGATGATTTATTGATGGAGAGGCCTTGAGCGCACAACAAAAGCGGCTCCGCTCACTTACCCCGACGACGACCGTGTCATCTCCTTGGAATTTGGGCACGAACTGGTCCCCGCGGACGATCTCCGACTGGTTCAGGGGACGAAAGCGACACAGCACTTTTATGTTGCACTCCGCTGGGACATCGGCCATTGCGCAGATTCGAGGAGGAGGAGGATGCTGCTGCTTTCTTGCTGGAGAGGAAAGATGCTGCTGGAGGCTGGGAGGCGATCGGGGCCTGATCTAGAGAAGAGATGCGCACAGATTTGTTTTGTCCTTTGACGCGTAAAGGCCTCAGAGGAGAGGGTCTTGTTTTTATCCTGGCAATCTGAGGGAGGATGCGATTTATGTATGCGCAGCTGGACGATGTTTCCGTGTCGCAGTGAGGCGGGCAGGCTCAGATTAGATGTTAAAAAAACACAAAACGACCCCCCTACATTATTGAACTAGTCCGCTTCTGGTGCTGATCGCGTCCTTCTGCTGGTTTACTTGGCGCTTGTGTCGGTCTTTTCCTTCGCTGCGGTTTGGATGCGCGTCTGGCCGGTTGAAGGTGAGATGCTGCTGGAAGGGCAGTGAGGTACAGCTGCTGTGGATCGGCCTGCTTCTCTCGCCACAGCGCCCCCTATCGGTACATCTCGGAAGGGCGTGGCCTGCATCCGTCCCTTTAAAGTGGTACCCACAGCCTCAGCATCACCATCAGCAGCCACAAGAGGCAGATGAACCAGAGGAATAAAGAGTAACTTCATTACTTTCTCTGAATCATCACACATTTGGCCCCTCTCCGATGCCTGACTGTGCTTCTTGGAAAAACCATTATGAGAATCAATAATCTCTTTGAGTGTAAGCCTTCACCTTGAGGGAGCATTACCGTGTTTGGTGAGGCAGGATGATGCAGCACAATGGCAAAACGGGTAAAACAGTGCCATGACCATGAAAAGTTACCTGTAAATAACACTGCAAATACAATCAAGAAGGCTCTTTTTGAGCTTGTCACAGCAGAAAAAAGCACAAGTTTCATTAGAAACCACTGAATTCACCTCATTAAGACTATAATGTAACTCTCAGTACCTGGAAACCAGCCGCTTCTCTGTCTTGTTTGCAGCTGGTTACTGGCTACCTGTTAAGTACAGAATTCAATTTAAGGTTATTTTATTCATTTTTTTAAAAAGCAGTGGCACCTTTCTGAACATTTCTTAACTATGTGGTAACTGCTTCAAAGCTCCAAGTTCCTCCTTTGTTGCCTTTTTAAATAAAATCCCCGGCCGTACATGGTTTCTGTGGTTTTTGGTAGTTTATAATAGTCTTAATTTTTGTTATTTTCTATTTATTTTATCCTGTTTTGCCTTTTTTAAAAATATTTTATACTATTTTATTCTCTTTTACAAATTGATTGCTTTTTGCTCTCATTTTTGCTGCTGCCTGACGTGCAGCACTTTGGTTAACATGCTATATACAGTATATAAACTTTTATTTTGTAGGAGCCTGCTTTTGCAAACTCAGTCTCAATTAAAGCTGCAAGCAGCGTTGGACGGGTTCTCGCTTCTTGTTGCCGGGCAACCGAGACAGTATTTTGGCATATGGCAATCATCTGGCCCAAATTTAAATCACACCTGTGAAGTTTTAGGCCACTTGGATCAAGTACAGGCCAGTTACACAGCAGTTACTGTTTGTGTCATGGCGAAAAGCAAATTCAAAATGGCGGCTTTCCTGTTGCATTGTGGGTATGGGTTCTTTAGGATTTTTTGTCCGTCTTGTGGTGATACATATGTGTACCGAATTTCATAGCTCTAGGTGAAACTTAGTTTGGGGGCTGAATATTGAAATGCCTGTCGGGGGCAATATTGAGCCAAAATGGCCAAATGTCAAAACACCGCGCGCTGTATCGCGCAAACTGTCGTACTTTTTCAGGGGGCATTTTGATAAGTTTTTGTCACCACCACCTGTAGTATATGTGGACAAAATTTGAGATCTGTAGGAATTAACCCCTCGGACGAGTTCGCTCTTGAAAATGGTAAATTTCTGAAAAAAATGCCAAAAATGGACAAAATGGCCAAATCTCAAAACGCCGCGCACTGCCGCGCGCACACCGTCTTGATTCTACGAAGACTTTTGATAACTTTTTGTTAGTACCACCTGTAGTATCTGTGCTGGAAATTTCAGATCTGTTGGAGTTAAGCTCTAGGAAGAGTTCGCTCTTGAAAGTGTGAAATTTCTGAAAAAAAACGTGGCACAAGCCAGAATTTAAATCCAAAATGGCGGACTTCCTGTTGCATTGTGGGTATGGGTTCTATAGGCTTTTTTGTGCGTCTATTAGTGATAGATATGTGTACCAAATTTCATAGCTCTAGGTGAAATGTAGTTCGGGGCAGAATCGTTAAATGCCTCTAGGGGGCAATATTGAGCAAAATGGCCAAATTTCAAAACGGCGCGCGCTTCCGCGCGCACACCGTCTTGATTCTACGAAGACTTTTGATAACTTTTTGTCACCACCACCTGTAGTATCTGTGGTGCAAAGGTGAGATCTGTAGGAGTTTTCCGCTTGGAGGAGTTC
>OMNN01043293.1:0-11892 GCA_900302755.1 Chromis chromis
GAAAAGAAGTACATCTGATCCAATCTTCTCAGTCTTTATTATTAACAGTTCTTCAACATGAACAGTTCTTCTGAACGTAGGCTTCTCTTTCCTACTCCTTGCTGCCAGAGACCTGGTAGTGCTTCTTCCTCTCACACAGCTGAGCCACATTTGGCCTGAGAGAGGAAGCAGTTGAGACCCTCAGTATGGCTTGAAGATGCTCACCAGTAAGTTTGGACCTGTACTTTGACTTATTAAAGTTCATGGTGGAGAAGAGCTTTTCACACAGATATGTGCTCCCAAAAAGGCACATGTTCCACTTGAACATCCTGGAAAGCTCAGGGAAGGTGGGGGGCAATTCTCTCATAAATTGTCCAAGCTTGCCTGCTTTTCCACTCACCTCCATGAACTGGGCTTTGAGTTCAGAACTGCACTGCAGGTCAATGAGCTCCATTTGAAGCACAGGAGGGGCATCTTGCACATCCAAGGAGAAGCAAAAATTAAAAGTGGGTCAGTTTGTCCTGAAGTCTTTAATGTCAAGTCGGGGGCCACAAAATATCGTCTCGCGGGCCGCATCTGGCCCGCGGGCCGCCAGTTTGAGACCCCTGCTCTATACTGAAGAGGATTGAATCTGTCACCAAAAAGGTGGACATACAAAGTACTGATAAAATAAAAGATTTGAATGTCAGTAGTGAAAGCTTTACTGACCTTTGTTGCATTGAGATCCTGCTATGGAGCCTGTATTTTTAATACAGTAACTTTAAACTGTTAGTTTTCATTTTATCCTCAATTACCCTACTGTTCAACGTAGACATAATGCAGTTATTGTGTGGTGATACAATTTTGAATCATTTGACATTTAAGTGATATTGGTGCTCACTTCTGCTCTATACTGCAGATATCAGTTAGAGGTTTTTACAATCTGGCAAACCAGAGGCTAACATTGTTACAGTCAACCTTTTGTCAGACTGTGACCGAGCAAACACTGAAGGCTATCTACCTCCAATCTACCTATGACCTTTCTGAGATTTGAGCACTTTACTGCTGTATAGTAGAAAAAGAAAAGCAAACATCCAAAACAAAGGTGGTAATGCACACAACACCAAGAATTTGAGGAGTAACAAAAAATGAAATAACCCGTGTCACTCCTGTCTGCCCCAAGTAGGCAGGCATGGTGCCCCACCCCCTCAAAAAAAAAACAAAAAAAAAAACACAGCAACAACAACAACAAAAAACAAACACATATACATACACAAAAAAAATACACGTGTGAAAGAATGAAAATTAACATAACAATACAAATACATCATTAGTAAAATAAGCCTGACTCCATCCAATAATGAACTAAAAATATCGAGGAAAATTGATTCCAAAACAGAAATTATAAGTTCTACTGACATCTGCAACAAATTCTGAGAAGACGCAACATACCAGATAAACAGCTGCCACCTCATGGAATGAGACCGTTGATCCTCTGAGGGTAAACTTTATTTTCTCAGGAGGAGAACCAGGTATCACTGAGTTATGTAGAGTGTAGAGGTGGGATGAGAGACTTACAGGATAACAGTGTGCTTGTAGCTATTTAGAGATTTGTCTTCTTTTTACCTAAAATCGCTGCTATACTGACTGTATGAGGCTATTGTGCATCAATCTACATTTTTATATCTATTTTTCTTTGTACTTTTACCCTTGTGGAAACTGTATATATGATTCTAGTTTGACTACTGTGTTGCACTTATATGACGACTCCATGTTACTCTTGTTTCATCTTGGTGTGAAAGACAGTGACAGTAACTTGGTGGTAGAATAATGTGATTTGTGGGTTTCTAACTTTTGAATGAGCTGTAAATGACAGCAAACTAGGTTGTGGTTCAAAAGTGTCATGCCGATCATCAGACAAAAGGATTTTTGTATAACCAAAGATTAAACCAAACATTCTTAACGATGGATCATAACGGGTGCATTGCATGTACCTCAGTGAAACATTTTGCTCCTGTTGTGACATTTCTGTTCTATTGTGTTTCATGCACAGTGAATGTGTTGCTTGTCGGTGTCTTTTTCTGTGAAACACTTTGTGCCTAATTCGTTACTTTATTGGGTGTGGCACTGAACACACATCAAAATACCCAAAGGAACACCTGTTTCAAATAAAGATGTCATCCCGCTGAAGCCTTAAAGAGGAGGCTATATTACCTGTTTCTGACCTGGAGGCAAATATTGGCATATTCTGAAACATTCTGCATCAGTAAACATATTCTGCAGCATGAGAAGTGTTGTTTTTGCACTAGACCAACAGCTGATAATGATTCAAAATGGAGCAATCATAATTAAAATGTGATGTCAAAGTTTCTGCATGAGTGCTGTAAACAGCTTTGTTTTTGGAAACTGAGTTGGAAAAACATTGGAAGCTTTCAAGGTACAGGATGTAGAAAGTGTTGTTAAGGTGTGACTCTTCCCGAGGCAACCGCCACCCCACAACATCACTTCATCCCCAGAGTGAGTTATGGTTTGATGACAGCACAGGAGCTATGGGAACTTTCAGGGAGGCAGTTGAAGTTTATGATAAGACCGTCAAAAACATGTCACTGTCAGTCAGAACACTGGCAGAACAGGTTCTTAATCAGCTGATGCTGTCCTAAAGCCAGTGGTGAAAAGCTGTGTGAGAACTTCCAACAGTAGAATGTCCTTTTTGACCTTCAAAAATGAAGTCTATATAGGCTTTATAGGCCTCATTATAGGTTAAAGATGTGTGGTTAATAACTGTAACTCTGATGTATTGCTGGGTGATGTTCTCCAGACTCTCTGGGCTGTGGGCGATGAAGCAGACTACAATTTCCTTCTGAATAATCTTTATAAATCAACACCAACACAGCAGGACAGTATATACTTGACCTCAACCTCTGGAGCGCATGTTATTCCCCCTCTGTTACACCTACATCTGTCCCAACACAAACAACGACAGGTAGGAACCAAAATTACTCTGAGCCAAGTCGGTTATGAAAAAAGCTACTCACAAGTTACACATATAAATGTACACATAAATAACGTGCTGCAACGAATAATAAAATAATTCAATTGTGCAAAGTCTAAAAAAATAATGCATAACACAATAATCAGTACGGTAAACAACCCAAAACTGTGATGTGTGTACACAGTAACTAAGGTTACAGAACCACAGAGAACTGAATCTGACTCAATTGCACGCAGCAGAAGACATGTGATCTGCTGTCAGTGGTCACTTGCCTGCACACAGGATATAATGTAACTATCACAGGTGACACAAGACTGAAAAGACCAGCTGATTATCACACAGAGACTGTCTGTGTAAACTGGAGGGATATAGAGGAACAGGCATCAGTCAGGAGACTATAGGAGTTCACTGACAGGAGAGGTAGTAACATATGTAGTAGTGACAGTAGTAGTAGTAAAATGACATTATTACAGTTGTTGTAAAAGCAGTGGTATGTTTAGCAGTCACACTGTAGTGACAGAAGTATCTTATACAGTAACAGCATTAGTGACACTACAGCAACAATATGTCAGTACTGTCATGTGTTGGAGCAGTAGCTTCAGCAGTTAGAATATTATCGGTACAAAAACGGTCTCTGGTGAAGTCGTAGCAGTAGTATGTTGTATCACTTCATTATTATATTAGTATTATCATTGCTACTATACTGCAAGTGAGTGTGGGAGGAAGGCCAGAGGTCAAAGGTCAGGGTCAGCTGCTGAACACCTCAGGGACAAGCCTGTCTCCTAAATATCATATTCCCATACAACTCAACAACATTCTCATTTATGTTTTAAAAGAAACACATTTTCTCTCTTAAAAATAACACTGTCACGAAGTAGGACAGGCTTCCAGTTTGAATTCCACTGCAGGTAGGAGGTGTGGATGGAGGCATGAGTTAGCAACAGGACTTTCACCTAGAAGGCTGGTGTTTGTGTCCTTTGTGAGACTAAAGTTTCACTTTCACTTGTTGATCACTTCTGGTTTTATGTGATTGTTTGGTCAGGTTTAGGCATGAAAACTATGTGGGTAGGTTTAGGAAGATAGCACAGTTTGGATTAGCGTAACAGAGAATGCAGTTTAGTTGTACAGGACCATAATTTTTGGATTACATTGTTGTCGGAATTTCCTGAAAGTGTCGCAGGATGGTTCTCTCAGCGTCAGGGCAGCCAGTAGTCATATCATTGTATCATTTGTAACAGTAGTATTTATAGCAGCATGTCTTTGACTCCTATGATTTTTCTTATGTGTTTATCAGTGTACAACTGAAGTTCTAACATCAGGATGCCCATCAAAATTCTCAAGAGGTTTTGCAGACGTTTGTGGCTGGAACCTACCAGGAAACAATGTCAGTGCATTCAGACGTCTAAATGTCATTTTAATTAAACACAACAAGGGGCTCTGGCTTGTAATTGGCTAGCTGCGACTGTTTTTTCAATTGCAAGCAGCAAAACAAGACAGAGAAGCTGAACTTCATACAGGACAAAGCTGCAGGTGACCTTTTCCAGTGACAGTTAATGCTGATTTGCAGTTAGGCTGCAGGAGATTTTGCCCTCAGTTGACCCTCTCAGGCACTGCATCCTATGTGATGGTCATAGTAAAAGAGAACTGCTATTGGGCACTGTTAAAAGAACAAGAATATGTAAAGAGCAAAAGTCTTATTTCTTTAAATCTGAACACTACTGAAGATAATAGTAGGCATTTAGTGCTGAGGGACGATGCAACAGAGTAACACTGCAAGACAACAAGGTCCATGCACACAGTAGAGGACACCACAAAACTCTGCTGCTGAGGAAATGTTGTTTGCAGCGATGTAGGTGGGGTGTAAATGCTGTGCGGGCCTGCAGGTCTTAGAGCGAAGCCTCAGGTCATGTTCCATCGACCCATAGCTCATCTTTGTATAGGAAAGTGTCTTATGCAATCTCAGCAAAGTGATTTACGAGACCTTTCTGGCACTCAGCTGCACATCCCAACCACACTCATCTCCTGTGACAGAAAGAAGAAACCACACACAGAAGAATTACCTTCAGGGAAAATTGTCTTTATTTTGGTCACGAAGGACACATTTGGCTTGTTAAAGTAAAAGAGTCCAAAACGAGTCCATCAAGTCAAAGTAAAGCAACAGTCAAAGAGGTTTCAGAAAATCAAATCCAAACGGATAAAAGCAGTATTGATCTTTTTGCCTAAAATGGGAGTCTTCAAAGAATGAATAGCTGGGCTGGACCAAGGTTGATTAGTTCTACATGGTACAGCTGAGGAGAGAGAAAAGCTTTAGCCTCACACCTGTCTTCCACTATTGCACAACCCTACCTTAAACACCCTCAGAGAGCTGCAGAACTGCACACAAGGTTGCACAGATGAAACCAAAACATCACACGACGCATTCTCCAACTGCAGTTTGATTTAGAGGTTCAGCTGGTTAACTTGAGTAACAAGTTAAAACTGTCAGATGCAAATGTAGCTTTAAGTCCATGCACAACCTGCTGGATGTGCTTCTTCTTTGTGGGGAAATCTGGATGATCACCTGCTGCAAACAGTATACTGGATCCAGCAGGCTTACTGGTCCATATGATGGGCTGATATCAGAGAGGGTTGTCCATCTTTAGGGATGGGCAAACCCATTGTCTGTCCAGCACCCAGGCATGAACAGATAAAGTCAGTAACTAGCTTCAGATGTTTTATAGGAGTGAAAAGGAGAGCAGAAACACAAATCCATAAGAATGCTAATGCTGCTCATGTGCAACTGCTTGCTGATACATTAGCCACAAATTGGAGATAATATGTCAAAGCAGTTTTTTTTTAAAATTTAAGCTTGTAAAAGATCAAAACAAAGAATTAATGCAACTGCAAATATCAAAATCTCATCTCATCACCTTACCACAATGCACAGATCAGTATAAGCGTGAAACTCAGCTCTCTAACTGTTATAATGATTCTTTCTATATCGCCCTATAAACTTAAAGACCCCTTTCAGTAAAAGTTATTTTCCTAAGAATCTGGTTCTGGTTCGAACCCGTACAGCTGAATAACTCCAACATTACAACTTCATTGTGTAGCAAAAAGTAGTTTTAGAGTTTGAGCAGAACTGTAGGTGAGCTGGTGTGCTCCAGCTGGTGCAGCTGGAGCACACCAGAGAGAGGGACTTCATAGATCTGCACATTCTAGAGGAAGCAACAGTTCCATGTGAGCCATTTTAGGGCAGGTAGGGATTATGTTTTGCAGAAATAAATGCTGAATATGTGAGTTTGATATGCAGAGATTAGCTTTTTTGGGCTAAATCAATGAATTTTAAGATACTACAGCACTGTGCAGGCTAACATGTAAAACTGAACCTTAGCAACACCTCTGCAGAAAAGTAAAAACCATATTGTTTTCTGATTCCTCCCAACTTGCAGAGCTACGGCGAACAACAAAGCACCTCTAAATGGCATATGCATGTACCAGAGTCTCAGCTCAACCGAGGCTTCAACCAAACACAGTACAAAATGTGGAACGCCTTCGTCACACTGTGGCAAAGTCGTCTTCTGTCGCTCAAGAACTGCTTGTTGCATACATAATAAATTAGAAAGCCCCCTCCCAGATGTTCTACAATGACGTTTCCTTTGACATAGTTACATAACAAGTTAGGTCCATATTATATGCAAATGCCCAATATTATTGCTCTGTGAGATCAACACAGCAGATACAGTAAAACAAAAAGGCTGCAAATGTGCAACATCTCAGCATTTAATATTCAAATAAACTACTCTCTAGCAGACAGTCTACTCCGATTCACTTCATTACATTCAACTTAGCGCTGAATGCTTCGCAAAATATACAAAATATATATATAAAAAAAGCAGAAATATTACATCTCTCAGCATGTCAGCGGTAAGTGTGTTAGCTTTAACAACAGTAATCCCACCACTCTCTCAGCCACAAAGGAATGGAATGATAAAGACTTTTTTTTTTTTTGGTCACAATCGGCAAAGCAACTCCATTTTGAGTGGGACACATGAGCTCTTTGTAAAGTTGTAAACCCTGAAATAAAGTCAATAAAAATGATGCTGACTGTGTCACATAAATGCTCCAAAACTTTTCTGCCTAATTTGGCACAATTGGATGTGTTTTCACTGTTTTACATGATCTGCAGTGAAGACTCAATCCTGCCGACCATAATTTGAAACCATTTCAATCTTCAGTTGTTATTGCTTGGTACAGGATTCTTCGGGATTTCATATTTCACTTTACAAGAGCTCATGTCTTCCACTAGCATCATTCACTCGTTTTCCATGGACTTTCCGGTCTGCCCTACATTTCTTTCTCCTCGGGGACAGAGAGGTGTCGGCGTCAGTTCTCCGTAGTTTTAACCTGGATGGAGGACAGGGCCTTCCCCATGCTGTGGAAGAGCGGAGTGACGAACATGTCTGTCAGACTCCTCCACACTATCTGGACCGACGGTAACACCATCATGAAGCTCTGGATCACCGGCATCACCAGCCTGGAAGGACGAGGTCAAAGGGTCACTTTGGTGAATTTTGAACCGCAGAACAGTTTTATATGATGTCTGAACCCAGATTTATCATATGTATGTTCCATAATTATGTTTAAAACTCATGTCTGGTATTTCTATCATCTTATCATCTGCTGTATCATCTCCTCTGTAAGCTAGTTTGTACATCTATTCTAGAGAAAGCTATAAAGTGTATTATATTGTATCGTTACATTCCTGCAGCTTGTTTCGCTGCATCATATGATTGTGAAAGCTGTGTCCTCCTTTGAAGCAGCACCCCTCTGTGTGATCTCCCACCCTGACATTCCTGATGTATTGACCACCTCTGTATCACTGCTCGCTCCTCTATTGATGAATACCTGCGACTTGGCTGACTTCCTCCAGAGCTTGTGACCTCAGCTTGGTGAAAGGTCATGCAGAAGTTACTCTGCAGGGCTCCTAAAGAATGTCCCACTCTGGTCTGAAAACAGGCTTCAATTGCTGCTAGAATGCCATCTATCTGGCAAAAGGCATGGGACATTTTTTTTCCCCCCACTACCAGCGGAACTCGACATTCCTCCCAACTTTCCACAGAGCGCTTACGTCTGGGCATAACGTGTTGTTTCATAAAGTGTTAATAAATGGACTCTTTGGGCTGCCATGACTTTCTCAAAAACCCTGGAAGCACCTGGTTCAGCTCTCTGCAAAGCGGACATATGCATGACGTAATTATACAAATAAAGTATAAAAACAAAAACGCTGACAACATGATTCGATGCTATGCTGCATGTGACGTTAACTTTAAAAATAACTTCTGTCAATGTTTGCGTAAAGAGCCAGAACAAGTATGCTGGCAAACAGCAGTGGCTGCTGAGGAAAAATAACATAATGCTCATGTAATGTACCCGCAGAGATTTAAACTTAGCTTTTGGTTCTCAAAGTAAGATGTTATTTTATATAAGCAGGCTTTAAAATGTAGTACACATCTTTTTATTCATAAGTGCCATAGTTATGTAATGTGTGTATGGAAGTTAGAAGGTGTTTTATGCACTCAGCATTTTGCTTTTTGCAGCATAGAAAACTCTTCTAATAATGTGTATTGGAAGTCTTGTTCACTTTGAAGTTTAATGATTTCATGTCTCTATGGCATCACTCAAATGATCCAAGTCTCTGTGTGGTGTTTTCTTAAAACTATCATTATGTTCTGTGGGGAGACTGTGCCAGATGTGCCAAACAGCACCAAACAGAGTCCTGCAGGTGAGAGGATATTCTTCTTTTTCTTACCAGATATGAATGCAGCTGAGCACTCCGAAGACCAGTCCGAGGATGAAAGCCATGGGCACAGCCAGCAGCGTGGTCAGCAGGCGGTAAAAGATGAATTTGACCAGCTCGAAGGCTGCGTGGCTTCCTATCCACACTTTGTCGAAGCTGTGCGTGGAAATTGGCTCCGCGATGACATCCTCAAAACCGACCTGTCACATGAAAAAAAAGTCAGGGTTCAAACAATTAGCTTTTAATATGAGCAGTAAGTCTGGCAGGAGGTTTGGAGATGATGGATTTAACGCGCAGGCGGCGACTTCCAGGTATTCAATGCGGCAGATTACCAAACTCACCGTTTGTTCCCGATAACAAAAAGGTTACAGTGAGGGTGTAAAGTAAGTGATAATTACTCTGGTCAGCTGATAGCTTCTGTCGTTTCACTTCTACAGAATCATTTCACACACTGCACCGACTTTACCTTCAAATGCGCGTTGATGTCGTTTGGATCTCGGTCCTGCGCCGCCGCCGCGTACACCTTCCCCTTCTTGGATAGAATGGGCTCTATCGACCTGTTGAACTCGTCTTCGTCCATAATTATACTTGTGTCCGATTTCTCCTTCTCTAGACCCATGTTGTCGAGTCAGACGGTGCAGGGAGAGCAGCTGGTGACGGTGCGCTCTGCGCTGTTGCGCCGGACTGAGCGGCACCCCGCCCCGTACGGAAAGCAGCGCAGCGTGGGGGCCGAGGAGACACAACAAGCTCCAAGTCCCTTCCCCAGACTGTTTCATGAGCTAAGTGATGAGAGACGCTACTGTGCAGAGGACTGGCCTCCGGTCATCTTGGCCCAACGGTTGTCAGAGTCTGGTGCCAGCTGAACACACCAGCCGTTTACAGTCATGTGATTAAATGTGATGAAAAGCTGCAGGTCTATTTTGTTGTTGTTATTTGGGCTATTTACAGCTGAGAAAGCAAACCTTTTTGAGAAGTTGGATTAAGGCATTCTTTTTCTACCACCGTGTTTTGGAAAATCTAACACCTGTACTTGAATTATGGTGCAGAAAACACCTTTTAACAATTCCCCCAGGCCTTGTTTTGGAAAGAAACACCCACATGTTTATTCTCACCACACTTTGTAGCTATAAAAGCTGCTTATTATTGTTGCTATAGCTGTACACTCTGCTCTACCTGTTGAGCTGATTTACCACACATCTTTCTTTGGTTTTTGGTTTGCGTGGATTTATTGCAGTCTGGCTGTTTGATGCTCTGAACCCACCGACCAGCCAACATTGTTAGAATAACTGCAGGTCTTCAGATGTCTAAATAGGAACCACAACAGGAAGACATTTTCCTCCGGCATGCAGCTGGTGTTTCACATGGAGATGATTTATAGTTTCAGAGGACAAGAGGTCTGACATGGTGACCTCTCAGCACCACACTGATGATGCTTGGAAATCGATTGTTGTAGATTATTATAATATTAGTTAATAAAAAAAGGTACAGAGTCATTATACAGTATGCTTTCAGGAGTGTGTTGCCATATTCCTCTTAGTAGATATGTGATATTGGAGTCCAGTTTTATTAAAATCTGTCAAATTGTCATGTATAATGATAATAATCAGAGTGTTTGAGGGTAGAGAAACGTTTGAAAACACAAGAAGTTCTGACATGCAAAATGAAGAAGAGACTATTCCGGTGCTATTTTTAGGTCAGCAATTACACTGAATCCAATTAGTGACAATGTTAAAAAGGTCAGATCTCCTCAAGTTGTCTCCCTCCATTGAAGTCACATTTAGATGGACTGGATTGACATATCAGAGGCTTGTTGAACTAAATCAGCCTGCAGCCATCGGTTCACCTGGCATACATATGGCTGGGCCACAAGAGTCCAGCCGAACATTGTTCGCTAAGTAACATTTTGAAAATAGGAAACATGGCGTCACAGCTAAGTCAAAGTGTCAGATTGTGAGCAAGAGGAGCTTTCTCAGCATCAAATCAAAAACACTTTGTGGAAACTGGATCTGTTGTATCCACAACGGGATCAGGCAGCCCAAAAGGGAGCACCCCGTCAGAAGATCCATAAATCAAGCTTTGTTCACTGTACCATCATTACAAATACTCAATTTCACAAGACTCCAAACAGCAAACGTCCAGTCGAAAGCAGGCTGTCTAGTCGTGGAGCAGAGTAAGAATAGGTCTCTGAACTACTTCTGGGCTACAACATAGCAGCATTTCACAACGGTTAATGGAAAAAAAAAGAGGCATATTTGCTGATGAATCCAGGTTAGAGATGACCAAACCCACAGAGAAACATGCTGATTCAGCAGCTAACTCCACCCTGATCATGAGGAAATAGCTCTCCATTCTTCAGAGACCTGCTCCACCCTTTGATTGACATCTTTGTGGAGAAGGATTCATACTGCAGCAGGATAATGAGCCCAAACACACCTTTAAGCTTTGACTTGAAGGCCAAGGAGTGCCGACTTTCATGGATTTTCCACCACAGTCACCTGACCTGAACCCCTCTGAACATTTTTTGGGCTCCTGACGTGACAAAGATCTTTTGGACATGGGATTATCCAAGTCTATGGCATTTCAAGTGCTGCTGTCACTGAAGCAAAAGGTGGAGGGCGATCATTGGCGTGGCATCCCAAATACTAGAATATTCTGACATTTCTGTACATTGTTAAGAGATAATATGAACAAAATATGCAAATTAGAATCAATCACATAATGCAGACTTTTATGTCAGACAACAGTATAAACAGGTGAAGTAGTGCTATGTGTGCATGCTGCATAGATTCTGCACATTGTGTGTTTATACATCTCAATCCCATTCTTTATAGTGAGGAAAAACGTCCGATACTGTTTAGAAAACCTCAGTGTGACATTTTTAAAGTCCTCTAAAAGTAAATGTTTTAGAGATTTTATTGTTACTACTGCTGTCAGAAATATGTACTCAGTGAAAAGTGCAATATTTGTCTTTGAAGCATATTGTAAAAGTCTTCAAAAGTGAAAATTCTCAAATACCTGTAGGCTACTTAAGACTTGTATTTACAGAAAGTGCAGTAATGTGGTAGCAGAGAGGACCTCATCTGTTTATATGTTGGATATCAGCGTTGCCAAGTAAACAGTGGCAGAGGCAGCTAAAACCCAAATTCATTTATTGTTTATTCAT
>OMNN01043303.1:0-11597 GCA_900302755.1 Chromis chromis
CATACTAGGAGCAGTGGGCTGCCGCGGTGCAGCACCCAGGGAGCAGTCAGGGGTTAAGGGCCTTGCTCAAGGACCCACAGTGGTGGTGACTGGGACAAGGTCGCTCTCACCTTCCCACGTCAACCTCTTGCCAGTCCAGGGGCTCACCACTACCTTGTAATGCAGTGGTTCTCAACTGGTGGGTCGGGACCCAAAAGTGGGTCGCGAACCCATTTTTAGAGGGTTGCAGAAGCATGCCCCCCCCAAAAAAGTAGTGGTATAAAGTTTTTTATTTTAAAGGACGTGTTTCTTATGACACAGTTTGCTTTCAATAGCAGGATATTTAGTGGTGGTGACACCAGTAGTTGCCCACTATTAACCTCTAGATGTGGCTCTGCCAGCTTATTGGAGACATTTATGCTCAAACGTGCCAAAAATCTGTCAAAATGGGCCAAAATATGCCCAAAACTTGACAAAAGTGTCCAAATATATCAAAATGAGCAAACAAATAAGCAAAAATTTTCTCAAGCTGTATCAAAATGTGACTACACCCAAATAAAGCTTAATTTGTTAACAGGAACAGCGAACTTCAAAACTTTGGGTCGCAACTGTTATTAATAGACATAGTGGATCCTGAGGCTCGACCACTTGAGAACCGCTGTTGTAATGGACAGCTCACAACCATATTGGCATGCACAGTGTTCTTGAGTTCTTAGCCAGATGCCACTCTCACTCGTTACATCCGGTTTAAAAAAAAAAGCAAGAAAACCAAATCCCAAGATCGAGACTTCAGAAGAGCAGTCCACAAACCAATGGGTGACATCACAATGACCATCTTTTATATGGGAGGAGGAACAGGGCATTTTCTATTTCCAGGAATCAATGATTAATCAGAAACACAAGAGTGATGGTTCTGTGTGGACGATAAGAGTGAGCAGTATAAAGTCAGTGCACAATACCTGCTCTTTTCCTCCCTCCAGCTCCACGTGTTTGAGCTCCCAGAAACAGCGCATGGTCTCCACCTTCTCCAGGTGGCGGTAGAATGCCAGTCGACCAAGACGAAGGCTGTTGCTGCGCTTGCGGATGGCCTTCAGCCCCTCCATCTTTTCAACGATTGGGGACATGGGTATCGGTGGTGGTACCGCTGATGAGGTGAGTCTTGCATTCTTCTTGCCAGAAACTGACTCGTTATATGGTGTCTTCTTGTCTGACCTGAAATTACAACAAGCTTTTAATGAATATTCCTTCTTTAAAATACATCTTTGCAAGAAATTTACAACCCAAAGTGGATAGCTGCTGCTGAAATGATTAGTTACAGTGATTAATAGAAAATGTGGAAAATGTTGTTGTTTTTTTTACATGATTTACAATACAACACTGTCAAAAATTGCCTGTCCCAGCTTCTCAGAGTTCTCGAAGTTGCTGCTATTTTCTTTAATTTAAATGAAGCCTAAATTAATTTAAATTCAAATTGCGGTTCGAGAGATTGGTCAATGAAAACAAGAAATGAAAAGCCTCACTTTATACTTTGGGGCCTCTGAAAAAACATGGTAGACTTTGGTTCACATTTTCCCATATCTTGTAAATATCTGAAACTATTAGCTAATTAGCTTAAAACTGTTCTAGTTCTGCTACAATCTTCCATCAGGGTATATGTAAGTTTATAATAAAAATTTTGACCTGAGAAAAGTTGAAGAAACAGCCAAATATTAAGTCGTTAGAGCCCCTAAACTGAAATACGTCGCTGCTTTGTGTTTTAGACTGTAAATAATACACATTAAACAATTAAAATACATTAAATCAAACTTTTGAGGACTAAAATTGCCATTTTTTCACTACTTTCTGACATTTTATACAGTCCTTATGTTACAAATGCCACAATACTGTGAATGTTCCATTGAGAAGCAAACGATAAATCAGCTAACTAGAAGTGTATGTTTCTTTTTAGCCAACATGGTGAATTATATATATGGAAAATCAATATACTGCATGGCAGCACAGCCGGCTTGCCCATTAGGCAATATAGGCAAATGCTAAGAGCGTCGTGGCCTCCAGGGGGCGCCACAAAATCGGAAAAAATTACCCTTCAATGTAATTACAGTATATTAAAACTATTTATTACTATTAACTCTCAAAATGGAAAAACTCACTTTGATTCAAATGTAAAGCAACGCCCAATTAATATCACTACAAAACAATGCTATTTGATTTATTATGTAAGCGTATGTGAATCGCTGATGGAGGGGGAGCCATGTAAACATCTCGCCTATGGTGCCACATTGGGTAGGGCCGGCTCTGCATGGCAGTGATGCAAACATCCTGAAAATCTGATTATGACATAAAGTAGTTCTCCAGATCGATTTGCAGCATTGCTTTCGCTAATGCAACAAGTGATACTAAAGGGATTTCTACCTCGGTATTATCAGTATCTCCAGCCCAACTCTAATCCACAGTGTTGAAATAGCATTGCAGGACACACGCTTTGATCCCAACCCTCCAGTGGGCAGCAGTGTCTCAGATCCAAATGAGATGACTGATGATGTGGTAGAGAAATTTGCTCTGACGCCTGCTGGCGACAGCTGGCTTTCTGCTGCGCTCTACCTGTTGAGCCTCTGGGGCAGTCATGGAAGATCACTGGGGATATTTATACCTCTAGAGTGTAAATGTCCTGCCTTTGCTTGACAATTACAGAGGTCAGAGAGTAGCTGTAGTTTCAACATGTTGCCTGAGTACCAGACTGTGTGCAGCAGCCAGCGCTGTTCTTCAGCATCAGTGACTTTCTCAGGGTAGGATTTCAACTCCAGTGCTAAAACCAAAAGAGTGGCCAGGGATGCACCTGTCACTGCTCCTTATGTCGGCCTTTTTACATTTGGCGATTTATTTAAAATAGGCAGAACTTCATATCATGTAATTGTTTTTTACTTCTTTATTTTTCTTCTAAATGGGAAGGAGTGGGTTTAGTAAACACAACTCATTAACATATTTTAGTATATTGTTAATGAAAGTATACCGAAATGGATGGCACATGGTAGAGGGCTATTTGCATTACTGCTTTAATGACATATTGAAGATTTGTTCGTACAGATTTCAGAAATATAGCGTAAATTTGTAGAAGTTCTCTACGTATCTAAACCTTTTGTACACAACATTTTTTTTTGCAGAATAATCTAACCTTTATTGATCCACTTGGGGAAATTCCTTCTCTGCATTTGACCCATCCTATTCAAAGTTAACCTTAACTATACATACTAGGAGCAATGGGGTGCCGCGGTGCAGCGCCCGGGGAGCAGTCAGGGGTTAAGGGCCTTGCTCAGGGGCACAACAGTGGCCACAGTGGGGGTTCGATCCTCTGACCTTCTGATCAGTAGCCGAAGGGCTTAATCTGTTGCGCCACCACTGCCCCAAATCTCTAACATGACTATTTAGTGGAACGTCATCTTTACCAAAAGAGTCAAAATGTGTATATTTACCAGAGCAACCAGAGTCCATACAAAAACTGTCACATACTTATGATTAGACACACAGAACACAACATAACTGCTATGGGCTCAAGTAGCAGTCGGACTAATGAACAGTATGGTGTATAATTGTAACATTTTGCTGATGTCCTTTTTCCAAACCAACATGGTATGAAGTGCAATTTACAAAGTGTGCCTTTAATAATACAACTACAAGCAGAGGTACAAACAAAGTATACTGTACAAGAGGTGCTTTGTTGAGTGTTTGTGTTTTGGAAACGTTCAATAAGCAGCTCTAATGACTGTACTTTCTCCTACATGTATGTGAAGACTGAAATAGACGTTACACTGAACATAAGATGGTATGAGTCCATAAAAATCGCTGTTGTTCAGTAACAATCTTTTATGTCTTAAATGACAGTTTTTGCAGACTATAAGAAATATATCCAAATGCTCAAAAGCCCCACAGTTTGTATTACGGATTCACGTCATTGCTGCAATAAATACACACTTTTAAAAGTACCCTTCTTCTGGTATTTTATATTTTTTATTACCCTATAACTTCTTTTATGTAACCAAAGGAGCTGAGTACTATTTCCACCACTTTCTGTGAGACACAACAGTTGTCACACCTGACCGCCACCCAGCCTGTTCCTTTCAAGAGCTCTCTCGCCTGCTTTGTCGGTGTCAGCTGGTGTTGAGATGGCTCACAGCCCCGGGCAGCCCTGTAGCTCCTGGGAGGCTGGCTAACCCCGGGTCATTCAATTTAAAGGGCTTTATTTTGGGTGCTTCGAACTGCATGGTGTCGGTCAAGGGGCACGCTATCACCAGAAATGGAAAAAACCTCCGTTGGTGAAAAACCATTAGGAGGCAGAAGCTGTCACTGTGTTTGTCACCAGGCAAGACAGGTATTAAAGCTGATTACATTGCTTTCCATTGTGGTCGCTTTGCCTCATTCCAGTTGTTGCTTTAACCTCCCGTTACATAAGGGTATTGTATGTGGAATGTGGCTGTGTTTAACGTGTGCATGCGTGTGAGAAGTGAGAGGGTCACTGACCAGGCTGTGCTGTAGTTTGTGTATGTTTGCTTTACTTGGTGGCCCTCGGTAATCCCCCTCTATAAAACGACAGGGGGGTTCCTATCTGTCTTCTCCATCATAATCCTTCCATGTAACTGATAGGAAGAGCCGCATGTGTCTCATAACTCTTAAAGTAGAAATGAATCATGGAGACCCTGAGGACTGTGTGAGTCCACAAGTGTATGTTTAGATGGGTTAAGTGTAGTTGGGAAAAAAACAGTGAGGCCTGGCATCGCTGATATCCCCACGAAAATGCCAAGTGTGCCACAAGAGCACAGTGATGAGAGAAAACATCCCCGCAGACCGAACCACAGGCATTAAATATCCCGGGTAAGAAAGAAAAAGACGGTGTAATTTGAGGAGACACAAATGAGATGTTTCGGATGTAAAAATGATTTCCCCCGTGTTCAGGACTGTGGCCAAATGCTGCATCAAAGTCTATACATAGCTTTGGGTTTATTGTAACAGGCTAATTGTGCAAAGTACAAGCTGGGGACAATGAAGCGCGTCAAAGAGAGAGACACAATGAAAGACGGTAGCAACAGGTGACAATAGAACACTCCTCTGTGTCAATCCGAAGAGCGCAAAGCTGACATGGTGGTAGATTTTTTTCTGGGATATTTATAAAGCTGAGTAGTTAGCTGAAAGAATTCATACGGTGTAGTTAAAATAAAGTAAAATAAAGTATAGTAAAATAACCTGACACAGCAGTGGGCCTCTGTTTTTATCTGACCTGGTATAGAATAACAGTCCACACCTAAATATTGCACAAAGGTGAACTACTTGTAGCATATTCTGAAAAGAAATTCTAGTAATTATCTCTGTGTATGTGCTGCTCGGCAAACAGACATTGCGGTCGCTCTCGGCTAAGATAACATTAAGTGGTGTGGGGAGACACAGAGTCTGCTGCGTGCCTGTTTGCTTGTATTGTGTATGCATCCATGTATACTGTACATACTTATGGAAAAGTGTGGAAGAAATGTGACCGCTAAGGTTTATTTGTCCCATATGAGCGTGGTACGGAAACGGCAACAAGGCAGATTAGGGGGCCTTTTTTTTTTAAAGTATTAGGCCAGGACAGAGGGTCTTGTGCCTCAATAGGAGGGGGGCGGCATTGAATGGATAGTCTTCACCCTGGGGTGCTATCTTTCTCTCTTGAGGCCTGTGCTGTCCTGGTTTAGTAGTCGCATGGAAACAGCCATCAAAGCCTATAAACCATAGGAATGCGGGGGAGGTGTTTGTGTGTGTTTATGGAGAAGAGAATAGAATAGTACAGAACATTACCATCTAACCATATATGTCCAAAAATAGATAAATAAAACTAAGGTTCAAATATAAATAACATCATATTTACATTATGTCTAAAGACGGCTCCAGTGCTCACAGCTCAACTCCAATCTCATTCCCCAGAAAAAACTAAAAGAACTATACTGAACATACTGAACATATCTCCCAGCCCACCCTGCTT
The DNA here is from genome assembly GCA_900302755.1 of Chromis chromis. Classification (NCBI taxonomy): domain Eukaryota; kingdom Metazoa; phylum Chordata; class Actinopteri; family Pomacentridae; genus Chromis; species Chromis chromis. Next base: position 5,984 of record OMNN01043303.1, read on the forward strand.
CATTAGAGAGGATACTCCTGTGACCACAGCCACTTTAAATGATTGGGAATTAAATTAAATGTGTTGACTGCCCGACATGATAATATCAAGTGATCAGCGGGTTTATTTTTCTCCGTCTAAACTCGACATTCCATCCTTTTCAGCCTGCCAGCTCGCCGCAGCTTTCATCACGGTAAAAGCCAAGTCACGATCAACAGTTGATGCAAATAGTTTGACTAAAGAGGTTCTCCGAGGATGGGGCCAAACTGTTACCAAACCCGGGCAACCCTGAAATTCTACTGAATGTGCAATATACAAGTACATCCATGAAGTACATATGGGTAGAGTAACTTCCACAAACTCACACTTGAGCTTTTGCAAACACTGTTATTCACATATACACAAATGCTGTACAGCGTGTGGAGACATACACACTCATTTGATCCCTACCAGACATATTCAGAGCCCACAGCCCCTCCAATCCTTCACACTGACAACAACTCAGCAACATTGGCAGAACAGTGTAACTGTAGAACATCCACCCAAAGTACTTTCAGATTTCGCCACAAACAAAGCAGAGCCCCTTTTTTTTTAGTGTTGCTTGGTGGTTTTCCCCCAAAATTACACATGAATCAGTAGCCTTGAACTAATTAAATGTCTCTCTCTTGCTTTTATTTTTCAATTTTTTATCATTTTGGCTCAGTTTATTGAGTTGTTGCACATAAATGTATCTAATGACACACCTGATAATGTGATAAAGATACCGTTTGGAGAGTGTCAAAATTACCAGACCAGATGAGTTACCAAGTTTCAGGTTCTCTAGTTTTTCTGCTTTTAAACTTAACATATTTAAAGTAAATTAGATTTTTATTCTCGCCAAATATTGTTTTAAACCGAGTCTGACCCGAAGAGTAAATGTGCCCTAAATAAATCAGCGTGCCGGGTAACTTGACAAGTGGCACCTTGCACTGGATGCAACTGACACCATAGCAGAAGAGGTGTTAGAATTTAAAACATGGTTATTATGCGAGTTTAAGATTGCTTCGTTTTTCTGAAGACTAACGAACGGTACCAACAGGTAGGCGAAAAATGTCTCTGGCTATTCAAATAAGGGACGGGATTTTTCATGCTTCTTAAAGACCCCCTCTGCACTGAACAGTGGTGAAACTAGTACCCCCAGAAGACTCACCCTTGGTAGTTGGGCACATTTGCAATGACCAAAATCTTCTTCTCTTTTCCTCCCATGTCTCTCATGGGTGTGATGGAGTCCGTGTCTCCAGGCTTCCTTTGCTGACTTGTGTTTTTAGGTCCTGGTACTGGATGTTCTTTTCCTCCTTACACGGGCCAGAATGTGGGGACAGACTGATCCAGTGTGACTGACAGACTGAAGGACCAGGAGGTACAGCTCAGTGGGAAGCTCTGGCTGCTTGTGTCTCTCTGCACTGGGAGCCACAGCCGTCCGGGGGGATAAGCACCAGAGGGGGCAGGGGAGGGAAAAAGAGAGAGGAGGGGGAGGATGAGGAGGGAGGAGGGAGGGGGGTCTGCTCTGGGACCCGGAGACCAAAGCGGGGACAGAGGAAGTGTTCCAGGGAATGCGGCTTGTTATGATGGAATGGCTGGAATGCCAAAGTGCCATGCGTCTGTGCAAGAGGAGGGATGATAGACTGAGAGAGGGAGATACAGAGTGGGGAGCCAGGCAGCCGAAATGATGAAGCAGCAGTGATACAGACCGGGTTTTTTTTAAATATCTGCCTGGTCTGTTGTTTAGTTTTGTTTTTTGGCCATTTGTGGTCTGTGAAAACAATGTAAACATACTGTGTTAGCACCCAATTGCACCAACATGAGCATTCATCTGGAGTCATATGTCAGTCCATTTGATGAACACAGTACCAATAATGAGTCTCTTTGCTTTGGTCTCTTCTGATTACTGGGGAAATACCCGGCTCTTTAGCTGCTAAAGGCTCTATTATGTCACTAACATCATCTGTCTTCTGCTTAATTCTGGACAGGTAATTGGTAACTGATTCAAATGATCAGGATCGTTATCAGGCTTCTGCAGAGCTTGATGATGAGCTGATCATTTGAATCAGGTGTGTTGGAAGAGGGGAAACATCTAAAACATGCAGGATAGTGGCCCTCGAGGACCAGGATTGGGCACCCCTGCACCTATACACCAAGACACCAATACACCTAAATACCTGTACACCTCCGGAGCTGTTAATCTCTCAGCTGTTAAATTACTTTCTTCAGAGCTGCCACACGGTTTTCGGTCTCTACATTTTGCTTCTCCAGCTGAAGGCGACAGGAGGCTCTGCGCTTCTTCATCTCCTCCTGGGTGGCAGTCTTCCACCTATTTGGAATCAAATTGTCCAAATATGGAAATTTACCATGTTACCATACCTCCATGTTGAAACGTTCAACTTTACAGCACATATAAGAATGTTTACAGCCTGGGACAAAACCTGTTTTGATCTCTAAACCTAACTTCTCTAAACCGAACAAAAGCATTGTTCATTATTAAAATTACACTTTGCAACATTTTCATAGAGGACTCCATCTCAATGCAAACCTTGGGAGCGGCAATGTAAAAGCAATGTAGAAAAATGCTGGTTAAAGGAGGGATGATCCACCTGTGCTGCAGCAGCACCATTGTGGCTACTTACAGTCAAGGCCGGAATTATTCATACCCCTTGTAAATTTGCCACTTTTTGTTCAAATGTAAATAAAAGCGGAGAAATATTTTTTCCACAATGATGCCTCTTGTACATCGTTTTATTATCTTCTGGGAAACGCCTGTGTCATTTCCAATCAAGAAAAAACTTACCAGGGGTATGAATAATTTCGGGCTTGACTGTATGTTGTGAACTGATCCACTGTTCCACCAATCATTGCCTCGTCCCTACACACAGACACACACACACATTTCCACCTGATACACATCGTGCATATTTCAGTTGTAACATCCCCTTTCCCAAGAATTCCACATCCCCGTGCAACATTTTATTCTAGTCCCCCCCTCTCTCTCTCTCTCTCGATAAAACCCCTAAAAACATTACATATTTCAAATTTTTTTTAATGGAAATAATCCCTTGTGCACTAAAATGGCTTTGATGTGACTTTACACTGTTGCTTCCTCTTGAATGTGCAGATCTTTAACCCTTTAAGTCCTAGTGCGTCATCGGTGACACGTTTGGGCAAGCACACTTTTGAATATCGTAATTAACTCACGGTTTGCGCCAATATAGAGTAATTATGGTAATTTCATAGTGTCATTATGGTAATTTCATTCGTAATTATGTCACAGTTTGCATTATCGGAAAAAATCGAACGGATTCCTGGGGGGGTACGAATTAAAATACGTTATTGCGCTTTACAGCCTATATAGTATCATTACAGTAATTGCGAAGCAGCCCCTTTGTTCCCAGGGAAAACACCCACAGTGGCTCAGGTCTTAAAGGGTTAAAGTACCTGCCTCCTTCTCTACTCACACCTCACTAGCTGCAGCTGAAGCGCCCCAGCTCACCTGTGACTCTGCTGTAAAACTACTCAATGCTACACAACGACACGTTATAATACATGTTCGTACTGGAAACAAATTCTGAAGAAGCTTTTTAGTACACTGCTGCTTCAAGGTGGACATACTCAGCCATGGCACCGACTGCTTTTTTTTTTTTTTTTTACTCATAATGTGTCTTTTAGCATATAAAAACCATCATGTGGACATATTAACAACTGGATTTTATCTTTAGGTGATCTTTAAAGCTGTAGTAGGCATTATGTTTTTATTGTCATTGGGCAAAATTTCCATAATAACCTTTCAGCATATTGTAATTTGTGTAGTCTGAGAGGAAAGTAGGCTTCTGCACTGTTTATGGGCGTTACAAAGTCTAGCCTTTGATGGGACACATTGGACATTGAATGTGGTCGTGTAATGGGATAAGCAAAGGACTTGCAACCATGGAGAGAGTGGGGTTTAGATCCTTTTTTTGAAACCACAAGTGAATGTTAATGTCTAACTTTAATTTTTGCACATGCATTGTCTGGAAGGGGTTTAGAACAGGAAGAGGAGAAGGAAGAGCTGCAGGAGGAGGGCTGTATTTTCAAATTCTGGCAGCCAGACTTCTACCTACTGCACCTTTAATAAATGTATGACTATTTATATTGTCTTATATCTTTATACTGGATAATAAAGCACTATGTTGTATCTACCTGTCATAGTGATGGTTGTGAGCAGAGGGAATAGTTATAGATAGGTATGGCCTTGGCAGAGTTTAGTTGGTCCTGTGGTGAAAAACTGTTCCTGTGTTTGCCAGTGCAGGATCATATGGATTTTATGATCCTATAGCCATCACCTGTTTGCCCCTGAGGGCAAGCATCTTTATGATCATGATCTTCTGGGTGGTGTCAGTCATAAGTCTGCTCCATTGACCACCAGTTGTTGTGGCCATTAATCAGTCTGAATAGTTTGATTGGTGGTCTCTGAAAAGGCAGATCAGAAGAGAAGATTAGATGGCACCAAACTCGGGAGACAATTACTCTGTACACAGCTAAAAATGGCTTCACTGACTTCATTTGATGCCTCAGTAAAATTGTATTCTTCCGACTTGTTGTGTTCTGCATATTTAGCTTCAACTCAAATATATAGGTTTATTTATTTTATTCCACAGAAGGGGTGTAACTGTTAAGCTCTAAACTGTTGCCAATAATCAAGTGTCGGCTGCTAAGCGAGAGAGTGGTATATGTTGCAGTGTTGCCTGCCAATAAATTAACAGCTGTCAATTTATGATACTTTCCATATGTGTGGGGTCCTGGCTTGACCCCAGTGCTTTGATCTCATGAAGATGGATGGGCACACCCTCATCGGCTACATGACCTTGTTTACTATGCTTTGCCAATTACATTACCTTTTTACAGCATGTCAACGTGGTGGTTAGTAGAAAACCACCCTCAGACCTCCGTATTTAGTTTTTACAGGAGGCGCCCCTTCACAATGGTGGGCAAATGGAATTAACACCACAGATATGTTGGTTGATATAGGAATGAGATCAGTCAGTGATTTGTGTTTTGTGTATCTTGAAGTTAATTTTTTATTTTTTTTGCTTTCAGCGTAGGTTAGCAATGCAATGTAATATAAGCAATATAAGGTCCTGTGAAATGTAGCTTCAACAACTCATTCAGCCCATTCTCTGCGAGATGTGGAGGCTGAAGCAGAGGCTTATTATATATGTCTTATTTACTTTTATTTGTGTCTGCAAACAATTGGCAGTCCACCAGACCTTGACTGTTCTGTGGATGACATTTGCTGGTTAGCAGTCTGGTACAATTTAGATCAGGGGTAGCAAACCCTGGTCCTCGAGGGCCACTATCCTGCATGTTTTAGATGCTTTCCTCTTCCAACACACCTGATTCAAATGATCAGGATCGTTATCAGGCTTCTGCAGAGCTTGATGATGAGCTGATCATATTGAAATGTCAATACGGCTGTTGTCAAAGTAATTTAGTTACATGCTTTTTTGGCCTGGGAACAAGTGAGAGCAAACTCACGCCAGGGACCAAAGCAAAACATAGATTTGAAGCTGCTTCTGCTTACGTCTGTTGAGGAAACGCTGCTGAGGTGGTTGAAGAGGTGAACGTG
>OMNN01043317.1:5076-15709 GCA_900302755.1 Chromis chromis
GTTTTCCCCCTATAGAGGAATGATAGTGCAGTGTAGTCAGACTATCACAGGAACTGCAGCCTTTAGAGAAGAAATAATGCTTTGTATTACACCTACTGGATGAGAATCTGTAAATAATCACATCTTTGCAAAGCGAGACTAGTTATTGTTAACACTACTAAGTTTTTATGATTGTAATATGGCCATATGTAATCATGTTTGGAAGACAAGCCATTTAAGGGGTTAACCTGTCGACCTGTCAACCAATTCAACACATTGAGATCTGTCCATGTAATACAGTTACAAAAGAAAATCAATTTTTTCAAACATTTCAAGGCGTACTATATTATTTGTGTCATTTCTAGAAAGACTCATCCCCTCCCAAGTCAAACCTTCAATGTCAAAGGCTGTCAGTTAGTCTTTGATGTTTATTTTCTTGAGTCCACAAAGAATCCCTTTGAGGTGGAGGACAGACCTGCCGCCCTCTGCTTCCATGTGTGTTCAATGTTCTCCTCCAAATGTCTCGTCGAATGTGTAGGTGTAAGTCTGAGTGATTTATGTGCAAGAGTAGAGGTTGTGTAGAGGGCATGACATTGCCCTGAGCTTCAGCTCTGCCAATACCTTTCTTTGTCTTCTTTACATTTCATGACACTCACATGGTCTCTGGGGCCACTGAAGCTGCTTTGTGTCCTTGTAACAGCCTAAACAGTATTTGTGTGTTTGTGTTTTAACAGCTGAAGGAGATGTGCAGACGAGAGCTCGATAAGTCTGAATCAGAGATTAAGAAGAATGGTTCCATTATTGGAGAATATAAGCAGGTATGTACTATATATCTAAATCACATAAATGTTTAAAGTAGTGTTGATTCTGTACACTTTGCACACTGTATACTGTATAGGGCTGTTTTCTGTTAATGTCATATTACTGAAATGTGTCTCTTTTCTCATAAATGCAGTTAAGGGAAGTGAAACTGTAAACTGAGACAGCCCAGTTTAGAACCTATGTTGAAATATTTACTTGAAATTTTCAGTTAACCTCATAACGCCATCTACAACTGGCTTTACCTCCCAGCAGTGCAGACAAATCCCCAAAGCTCTTTAAAATGGTAATCAATGCAAAAACATAATAATGAAATTACACCAATGTATACAAGTATTCTGAAGGTGTGTATACTATTAAGCATACATACATAACTAAGAGAAAATACAAAAAAGGAAATGTGTGGGGAGAAAAGAAGAAGCAGGTAAATGAATAATTAAATGAATAAACCACAAGAGGAGTTGTTCCTCAGTTGCTGCATTTAGTTTTGCGTATCCTGGGGACAGTTACATCGACTGATCACATACCAGAAACGAAGCTTTGCTGGGAAGGACACCAAATTTTTGGTGGCATATTTGGACAAGCACATTTTTGATCCTCTTTAATACAGGGCCGACAGGTTGAGGTTATATAATTGGACATCACCTCAAAGAAAAATAGCTTTTTAAAATCATTTATTGAGCAATAATTCCAATAGATGTGATATTCGTTAGTGTTGCCCCCATTTAACTTTTCTGGTGTTTTGCATAATTGCTGTCCAGTCTTATTATGGGATTGCTGAAATCTTTTGACCACTCTTTCATGCAGAATTCCTTCAGGATTTTCTTGTATGTCCTACCTGGTTCAATCCCTCCACAGCATTTCAGTAGGGTTCAGGTCTGACTCAGTCCTTCTGGCACCAAAATAACCCTAAATGATAATTCCACCACCGTGCTTCACAGCTTCTTCACAGGTTCTTCTCCTGAAAAACTGTCCTTAGTTTGTGCCAAACATTTCTACTGGCCAAAAAACTCTTTAAATTACATCTCCAGAGTACATTATTCCAAAAGGCCTGCTCTTTTGCATGTGTTTTTAAAGTTTTTAGAGAACAAATTCTTTTTCCCAACATGCTTCACATAAAGATCAAATTTGTGCAATCACTACCTGATTTTGGATGCATCCACTTTGACACCAACAGTTGTGTTAAGAGTTGGCTGCAGATCCTGTGATGAAATTTGCTTTTATTTAGTTGGGTTGACCAGTTCTGGACAAACTGGCATCATTTGAAATCTATGCACGTAGAGGATTTTTCTTAGTGTGGAATGATTTATTTCAAGTCATTTGGAGGTCTTTTTAAATTCCTGGCCACACTCAGGCATCCACAATCTTTTTTTTTCTGAAGTCCTTAGAGAGCCCTTTAGATCTTGTCATGATGACACCACACACTTCAATAGCAAAGACAGTCCCAGACCTGAGATGTTAGAGGTTTAAATGACACAGGTTCCATCTTTAACTCCCTAAAGGGCTTTTAATCATTGGCAACTAATCTGAGAGCTCTGATTCTAATTTTATGGATTTGAAGGTGTCATAAATGTTCTCACTTTTTCTATGTGACTGGGAATTATTTATTAATAGGCTCTGTTTCAACCAGGATCAGATGTTTGCTTCTCCAGATATGTTGAAAACTCCACAATTTCCTGACTGCTTATTGGATTAACTTGTTCACACGACTGTTTCACAAAAGGTGATCGAGTCAAACAGAATTGTTTTCTTGTGTTACAAGTGTTGAATTTTAAGAATGAGAATGAGCTTCCCTCTGTGTTTTTAAATGCAGCACAGCAGAGGAAGGCCCACCACAGGCGGATTAGGTCAAAAACGTGCTTTTTTGTGTGTGTTTGTTATCATTAATACTTAAAAAGGTTAAAAGCAATATAAAGTTGATACATGGTTTGATCGTATGTGTGTGCCAAGAAATGAAATAGTGTCAGTAAAAACAAACCAGGCCTTTGTGGTTTAAAAGGTTGCCGGCTGAACTCAACTGAAGACTCACAAAAACCCAAAAGGAATTACTTAAATGTTTAACAGGGCGGGACAAAAATCCAGACAGCAGGAGCTGCCAACATTTGGCAGTCTTCACATAGCAGCAAGTCTTTGCTTGAATGTTTGGTACTTTTTTAGTTCATTTAAATCTCAAAGCACAGCATTAATGGAATACATTTTATTGGCAAAGCTCCTCTGCTTTCTTGCTATAATTTCTTATTTTACGAAAATAGTCCCTATTATCTTAAGGTTCTTTTTCATCTCTGGTCAAGTGATGCCACCAACCCCACAATGACTTGTCATGAACAGTTAAAACTGCTTTATGAGAAGCACTTCTGACTGTTTTGGTTGGGTCATTCAATGCGTCTTATTCTGGATGTTTGAGAAGTGAGTCTTTAAACACCTCTTCACCGCTTACCTTTCCTTTTTTGGCTCGTCTTCTCAGATCTAAGCTCTGATCAAGCCATTAGTTTGGCGAGACCAGCCATAAATATTTAAAAATAATATACTTTTTAAGAGTTTTCATTCATTTATCTAGTTTGCAAAGTAGAAATTTCTAAATTTAAAAACTGTCCCTAAACTGAACCCGGAGCCTTTGACGGCTGAGCCTGTGAGCATATTTTAAGTTCCGTCTATCTGAATTCCTCTTCAGATCTCATCCTGTCACTTAATGCTTAAATATAAACTTACCCAGATCAAGTACTATTACCATCAGCACTGGGACATTACGCAATAATCCACCTCCTATCCCTCCCCGTGGAAGCAGACAGAAATAGCAGAAAGACTAATTTAGAAACAGACCCAAACCTCACCTGAGTCTAAAAATATTGACGGCAGATTGGAAACGACAACACATCTGAAAACCGGTGGCCAAAGCTATCATGGAGGAGACAGGGTCTGATAGTTGTGTGTCTTTGTGTGTGTCGTCTGGATGAAAGCAGCCTCAGATTGCTAGCGCGGAGTTGAGAACCGTAAGTGTGAAAATGGAGCTACGTCAAAAATAGTTCATTTTGTGACAGGAAGGAAAGAGGGTGATGGATGGAGAGAGGGAGAAAATGAACAGAAGTCTGTGGAGGGAGGACAGCAGCATTCAATCCGCTGGGATTGACAAGTCGAGGAATGCCCCAAAATAGCCTGCGTTGTTTTCCAACCCAGATAACTCAAATTATTCTTCAAATAGCATTTTCCTATTTCAGTGGCTGTGAATGCCAAGTTTTCTTTTTTGTGGGATAAAAGTCAAAAAAGCTTTGTGTGCTAATTGCCCCTCCAGCACAGAGGACGAGGGACAGAGAAGCGTCTGTTGATGGAGGAGCTAAAAACAGTGTCAAGCGATGCATTGTAATCCCTGTTGCAGGAGCGGAGCTTGTGTAGATGTGCTCAGACTAGCAGGATGTTTGCCAGGTACAACAACATGTGCCAGTGCTTGAGTCTCTGAGGTCCTGTTAGCATTCTATTGAATTAACTCCACATAGTTTTAAAATGTTTGGACTCTCTGAATTTGGTATAGCATCCTAATTCTAAGCTTTATACATATACAGAGTTGTGATGAAGTAATTAAGATTGCATGTTCTCACAATATGTGCATTGTAAGCTTACATGCTGTATACATGTATTATTGAAACTGAAAGGAAAAGGTGCCTCAGGCAGTAAAGTTACAGCTGGAATGGATAAATTATTAAGTAGAAAGAAGAATACAACACAAAAAGCATTAAAACAAAAATAACCAATGGGCCCTGAGCATTAGCCATCAGCTTTAAAATCTATTATTAGTGTGACAAGGTGGTGTAAAAAGATCAGAACAAGACTGAACAACCAAGCTGTTTGTTCTGAGTTTAAATGATCAAAATAATCCCTGACAGTTTGCTTGCAGATGGTGCAGCGATAACAATTATTGCCCTTAGATTGACCATCCTACATGGGCTTGAAATCCCACCAGAACACACTGTCCTGCTCTCGACATCCCTCTCAGCCCCTCTGCTAATTATAGAACAAATTTTGAAGCAGAGTACAATGGCTGCTTCCAACATTGGGACAAAGCTGATTGAAGACAGAATGGTCCCTACAAGAGGCTGAGCAGCTCGAGTAAAAGAAAAAATAAATAAATAAAGAGGCTGTGGAGTGATGCTAGTTAAAAAAGAAAGCAGGGAGAGTAAAAGGCTGTAGCTGCAAGCTCAAAAGGGGATAAGTGGCCACTAGTGATGAAGGAAAGGTAGAGAGCTGGACACAGTAATGGCAAATAAGAGCAAATGAGGGAGAGGGCAACAGAAGAAAATAAATGGATGCACGATACATGTAGGAGGAGAATGATGGATATCAGCTCGGCTAAAGATACACAGATCTTTAGATTGATCTCTAAAGGGGGAGGATGAAGAGCAATATACGGTTATATGCCACAGAGAATGAGATACAGAGAGCAGGAATAGATAGAGGGATAGACAGGCTGTCTACTGAGAGGTGGAATGACCTGATGTACCTGCTACGATGACTCATGTCACATTGATTTCTCTGTTCGTCGGCAGGCTGCAGCACAAGTTTGTGGGTGTGCGCCTGTTTGTAGATGTTGGTTATATGTATAGAAGCAGGAGAGAAAGAGACTGGATGTATGTAAGGATGTACATGATGTACATGAGTGTACATCCTGTGAGCCCGCTGGATAAACAAGACCTTATGACACCACTAATGGACTTAACGTTAAGAGGATGAACTCCACAGAGACGGGGGTTTTTTCTTACCAACAGCCTCAACCAGAGTTGGGGAAACGAATAACCAGTGTTAGGTTTATTTACCACAGGTGGAGATCAAAACCACAAAAGAAAATACTCAAATGTGTTTCTCAGTGCGACAGTCCACTACTGTGTTTGTCTGTAACATCTACAGTCATGAACAATAGTTTTGCATACTCTTGTAAAGACCATGTATATCATAGAAGTCTTGAGTTTTCAATAACTCCTATAAAAAAAAAATAGTATCTTTGTCACACAAAAAAACAATCATGCATTTTGGTTCTTTCATAGATTTTATTAAAGGTCTTCTGGAAATATGACAACATCTGCTGTATATATATCTGTATATACATACAGCAATGATAATATTTAGTTGAATGTCCCTTTGATAATTTCACCTCAACCAGGCACTTTTCGTAGCCGTCCACTAGTTTCTGCTCGTGTCTTTTACCATTCCTCTTGACAGAATTAGTGCAGTTAAACTAATTTGGTTGGCTTTTTGACACAGACTTGTTTCTTCAACACAGTCCAGAGGTTTTTAAGGGGTTTAAGTCCGGCCTTTTGAGGAGCAAAACCACTGTAACTGCACTATAATAAAATACTTGTGCAATTCCAACTTTCAAACTCTCATTGGTAAAATAAATAAAGAACAGCAGGGACTTAGGGTGTGACTGAGTCTTTTATAGCTCCCCCTCCTAGCATTTATTACATAGCCTTCAAGTAATAATAATGTACATGTTTTCACCTGAATTTCAACCTGAAACCTCGACAGGCTTAGATCGATAATGCTAATATAATAATAGCAGAGTTTAGGGATGTTATGTGTTATTACAAATCAGCAGTGTGTGACCTCCTGATGAAATCCTCCTCATTGTTGTGACTTCCAATTCATTAGCTCTTAGCCTTTGTTCATTTGATCACGTCATTTATCCAGATGCACCAAAGCTACTATGTCTACATTGTGTTCACTATATACACGACATGATTTCTTGCTTGTTTGCTGCTATAAAAGAGGTTTTGTTTATTTATTTTGAGTCATATTTTGTTTAGGCAACATCTGTTTGGAGTCTAGAGGTGATGACAACACTCCAAAAGTTTAGCACCTTAGATATCCAGTTTGCACGGTAAATGGTAAATTAACAGTCTGAGCCTTTTTCTGACAGTTCACGGTGGCAGGTCGCAGCTGGCTTGACTCTCTGTAGACTCTCTGTTGCTGTTTGTGAGAATTTTTTGTACCAACCAAGTATAGGCTTCTCTTTTAGCTTAGTGTTTTATATGTGTTACCTTGTAGTAGTCATGTTTCTGTCCCCTACTGACCAGGAGTGCAAAACACCCAAATAACTCCTCGCTGCAGTGGTTGAAGTGTTGATCGAATTCAAGCACAGTAGCTGAACAAAACCCCTCGTCTTCAACTGTTTCTCTGTTTCTTGTAGATCTGCTCCCAGCTGAGTGAACGACTAGAGAAACAGCAGACGGCCACCCGAGGAGAGCTGGAGAAAATCCGAGTGAGTTCAACACACACCTTAAAACACTGTATTCAGACACATGCTACAGATTAACATCCAGTGGATCATAATTGCAGAGCTGCACTGTATGTGCGTGTCTTTTACGCGGTTGTAGATTGTTAATATCACAGGAGATCAGCCACAACATTATGATCACTGACAGGTGAAGTGAATAACATTGATCATATTGGTACTATGTGGTGTTCTGCTGGAAAACCTTGGAGTTTTTGGAGCACACTCCCTCATGCAAGTGGAAATCCCAAATGTCACTGGCCTACCCCTGCAGGAAAATGCACCCCACCACATGAAGCATCAACAGGATGCAGTGGAACAAGTTTGATTGACAGAGGCCCCACTGCACAATCCAGAGTACCCAAAGGATCCACTGCCCATGTCCTGGTGCCAGACCCCATAGGACACCCTGAGAGGTCCTCTTGTCCATGCCCAGTGGTTCAGAGCATTTTTGATCACATAAGAGGGACCAACACAATATTAGGCAGGTGCTCATAATGTTATGCCTCGTTGATCGTTGTATAAACCATTATTATCGTGGGATCTCTCCCTGCTGAATATTAAGATGTCAGAAATGTTGTCTCCTGCTCTTTGTAGAACTGCAGAGGAATTTGTTAGTGTTTTTCTGTCCTTATCCTGCGTCAGAGTGATGGTATATTTTCATCAGGAGGGTCAAAAGTGGTTGGTCACACACAAAATGAGACATAAAACATACCCCCTGCTTATTAAATTGTATTTCATATTAGAAATGTACGACTCTCTTGAACACCACCAAACCCGTCACCTTCACGGCCTGAAATGGACAGAACAGTTTTGATCTTCGGCCCCAGAGTTGGCAGAAGTCCTCAGAACTGCGTTGCCCTCTCATTGTCTTTACTGGCAGTGAAATCAAAGCATTTCAGGGAAGAATGAGGAGTTAGGCCAAGGAGCCGCGGCCAGGCACCTGACTTCCAGCACTCGCACACTTGGCTCGTGAACTGTTAGTTTAGACTGTAGCTGGGAGAGCGGCCATTTTGGCAGAAAGTTCCATGAGGGCTGCCCAAGGACTCACAAAAGCTTTATTGCACGAAGGACAAGTCCTGTAAAGGAGGAATTCTGTGTTTAAGTGTGGAGTTTTTTTCTTATTTACTAATATTGGTGCAACAATTGCACTTAAAACTGAAGTAGGCGACCACTTATGTGCAGCGACAATATAATTCTTAGTTAAACAGTTCTCATTAGAGATTTTACATAACATACTTACATATTGTTTCACTAAAACTCTATTTAAAGTGACAACAGACAAACAATTGCAACCCAAGCACTCTGCTACTTCATTAAGGCTCTCATCCACTTCAGCGGCGACGAGAGTAGAAACGTTGAGCATAATTACTGTTCAGCTTGAAACTCGGTCGACAGTTAAATCCAAATGAAATGTAATATCGTAATGGATCTCTCTTTTTGAGGGAAAGCTCACACAAACACACAGCGTTGACTGTAAAGTGCTGCAGAAAAACTTGGTACTGCAAACCGAGGCTCTAATCTGTCTCCAATAATCTCAGAGGAGTCAACCTACTAGTCTGGTTGCCGTGAGCCAAACTTAGAAAGTGAAACATGAACATTTTTCATCTGGTGAAAGAGACTTCCTACACCAGCAGCAAGAAGCACAACAGTAGAAAACCATGAATAAGTAAAAGTTCCTGAATGGGACGCCGTCTTTCAGGCTGTTTCTGTTTGCTGTGATATTCTGCTGCTCTGCGCCCAATAATAGCTCGTATCGTACAAGAGCACCCAAAAAGAGCTCTTTCAGTAAATGGCCGAGTGGAGTGCAGCCCCGACACAAGTGGGAACACATAGTTGGCTTGTGTGGCTACTATACTAATGAGCTGCCATGCCTCACTAACTAAACAGAGCGCTGTCTCTTCAGCATTATAATAAACATCTCCACTGCAGGAAGACAGCCGCGGCACACGTAGCCGTACATATCTGCATTCGGTTCGGACAATAGTTCCATTTTTCTTTTTGGACTTTTTATGGTTTGGTTTTTCTTACCCGCTCACAACAGCCTTTCTTTCTGCGCCTAAAGTTGATAGTTCCTCCAACTAAACAGGAGCTCTGTGTTGTCACTTTCATGCACTGGCCTACATCTCATCTGACCTGGAATATCTCTTTGTGTCTTCACCTGAAATCTTTTTTTTGTTGCGCCTTTACTCCTCAAGTTAATCTACCTCTTTTTTATGCCTCAGCGACAGCAAAAGCCAGAGGTGTTACGTTTTTTTTTTTAGAACTTCTGTTCATCCCATTCTTGTGAATATGTTTTGTCAAGAACAACTTCAGGAGCTTTCTTCAAATTTGGCACAAACATTCCCTTGAATTCAAAGTACTGATGAGAATTAACCGATCAGAGGTCACTGTCACCACCCAAAACATGATTTTTGCCAGAACTGGAGAAATCCATCCATCCATCCATTATCTGTACATTATCTATACGCCGCTTAATCCTCTGCAGGGTCGCGGGGGAGCTGGAGCCTATCCCAGCCGACTTAGGGCGAAGGCAGGGGACACCCTGTACAGGTTGCCAGTCCATCACAGGGCCACACACAGGACAAACAACCAAGCACACTCACATTCACACCTATGGACAATTTAGAATAGTCAGTTAACCTCAGTATGTTTTTGGACTGTGGGAGGAAGCTGGAGTACCCGGTGAAAACCCACGCTGCACAGGGAGAACATGCAAACTCCACACCGAAAGATCCCAGGTGTCCTAACCGGGACGCAAACTGGGGATCTTCTAGCTGTGAGGCGACGGTGCTAACCACTGAGCCACCGTGCAGCCCAACTGGAGAAATCATACACTAATTATGTCACTAAAATTTCTCATTAACGGCTCATGAGAAAAAATGATGACACTTTAAATCCAAAAAGGTCAACTTCACTGTTATATCATAATTCTTCTGCAAACCTTTTCTGGCTGTTTTTCAACTCAGGAACAAAAAGAAAGATTGTGACTATATTTCACATTTGGTCAGATACTGAATTAATGACTCTAGTTTTGGCTGCTCACCTTGAAACTGTCATGATTGTGTAGATCATCAGTGCTGCCGGGTTAAAGATGTGAACTGAGAAGCATCGAGGTTTTAGAATTTGTATCTTCTTCTTTGTAGGCATATTTATATTTGAAGCATCGCTGCACCTGCTGCAGTGGTTCCCAAACAGGGGGGGCAGCATAGAGCCACTGCAGGGGAAGCATAGATGACTAAATGAATATGATATATGTACTATGTGGTGTTCTGCGGGAAAATCTTGGATTTTAACATCCGTGTTGATGAGACTTAGACACCCAAGTAAACATGGTCCCAGAACAAACACACTCCCTCATGCAAATGGCAATCCCAAATGTCACTGGCCTACCCCCGCAGGAAAATGCACCCCACCACATGGCAAAAACATCAAACAATCAGGAACATGTTGAGGAACATGACAATGGCCCAAGATGTTGATTTGACCTCCAAACTTCCTAGACTCCATTCTGATCAAGCATCAACAGGATGCAGTGGAACAAGTTGGATTGACAGAGGCCCCACTGCACAAGCC
>OMNN01043324.1:0-11068 GCA_900302755.1 Chromis chromis
TTTCAAGCCTCCTTTGCTAATTGTTAATAAAGGACGAACCCTTCACTCTTAGTCAGCAGAGATGGATGTCAAGTCCATTTAAAGTCAGTAACCCACAGATTACTGTCCCAACAAACCACTGTGTAAACTATGTCTACAGGATAAAGTAGGAAGGAGAACACAAGAGCAACACATCAGAGTGAAAAGCATCATTCTGTGTGTGTTTTGACAAATCTAAGGCCCCGTCCACACGAAGACGAACCCTGGCCTAAACGCACACATAATTCATCAAACCCATGTATCATCCACATGAAGCCGGCGTTTTGGGGTCTGAAAAAGATCATTTCTGAAACGCTTGCGTCATAGCTCCATCGCTCGATAAATGCGCATGAGCCATACTCAGAAAAGGACTACAACTATGGCGCTGGACAGTGTTGGTGTGTACTGCTGAAGCTAGTCACGCTATTATCGCTATAACAGCAAAATATACTTCTTCTGCATTATCACCGTGTTCACCAAACAAATATGGAAAGCTCAATACGCCACTTCATGTTCTATGTTTACATCGTATACAGATTTCTGCGCATGCCTAAAGTCCCGCCGACAGTTTCCGTTACGCCGTCACAGCGCCACCAACAGGCCTGGCATGTGTTTTACATCGTTTTCAGGTGTATCAAGTGAATTCGTGTGGACGGACACATTTACTGAAACGGCTCCGTCTTTACGAAGAACGTTTTTGAAACTATAAGCGTTTTGGCTTTGTGTGGACGGGGCCTAATTGTTAATAAAGAACGAACCCTTCATTCTTAGTCAGCAGAGATGGATGTCAAGTCCGTTTAAAGTCAGTAACCCACAGATTAATGTCCCAACAAACCACTGTGTAAACTATGTCTACAGGATAAAGCAGGAAGGAGAACACAAGAGCAACACAGCAGAGTGAAAAGCATCATTCTGTGTGTGTTTGGCAAATTTAGACAATCTCAAGCAGACCAAACCAGAGGGTACGGCCCGATTCTGTGGTGTAGATTCAATGTTGGCTACCAAGTTATTCTTTCTGTTAACCAGCCCAGTCTTTATATAGTTCAGGTTAATCTGTAAGCCCCTCTTGAACATCTCTACCCTAAGTATAAGTAAAATAATGTTCAAAAAGAGAAACACCAGACTGCTGTGTAGCGTCACGCCTTAGTGAGTGATCCAATGGACGTTTTGAATTCAGGAGCCAATTCACTTTTAATGAGAGGCTCTCCCATCTGGCTCGGAGCTGGGTAAGGTAACAGGGGAAACCACTCTGGAAACTCAGCGAGCGTTACGGGCATTTTCCGGATTTAGGTGTGTTTGGGTCCATTTAAGCTCTGGTGTAGGTGGCATCTAGTCCACTTTGGGTCAAGACAGATAAGAGAATCAGGTCCTGTAAGCCTGGAATTAAATTTAAGAGTCTGTAAGAGCTCAGGTCGAACTATAGAACTGTCCTCGATTCCTGATACATGTCTTCAGTAGAACAGCCGCGCTGACTGACACAGTGAAGCCTTGACAAACCAAATGAAGATAACCGACTGCACCCTGCTGACCTTCTAACCCATACTCCAAACTCTCTGAACTATACCGTCACATGTTTCGGATGAAAGTAGAAGGAGTTCGATCACTACAGAGACATTCTGTTAGCTACGAGTGCTAATATCAATGGAAGTTTGTGTATCAGTCAGCTCAGGCAGGCCCCAAACTTAACTCTTTAGGCACCACAGTTTTTTCAATAAAATATTCGATTTTGATATCATGATTTCAAAAGGTTGTAGCTTGAAAATGGTTAGAGATAAAGGCATAAAAAATCATCAGCATGACCCAAAGTTTGTGATGGGAGTAAATCCACTCATCTAATTATATATTATGACGTCACATTGTCAGAATTTGTCAGATCCCTGTCTCCACGATACCCAACAGGCTCATCAAAATGTCTGATCCACTTGTGATACACTTCCTCATCTCTTAAACAAACCGAGCCATCATCATCATCGTAATTTACGACGGGACCCTGAACGCCACTGCTGCCTCCTATTAGCATTGTATTTTCTCCCGTGGCTTATCCCAATTCTCCCGCGTCTGCCGCTATTTCCGTTTTTTTACATCCCCGCTACCCCCGTCATCATTAGCGGTGTTCTGACCACCCCTGCTACCCCCACTATGGACACGGTGAAGCAAAGCATCGGCTCCACTATGTGCTGCTTGTGGACTGTCATGGCGAACGGACTCGCTGCCGATACGCACGCTAATACTACTACCACTACTTCCGGTTTTCAAACTCTATAAACTCCAAAACTTTGAATAAAAACACACCCACAAAAGTTGCTCAGGTTGAAGTTACAGATGTCCGACATCTCCTGGTGTAAAGTAGTAACTACATGAGGCACCATATTTACAGCTATGGCTTGTTAAATTCAGCAATGTTAGTGGGTTAATCCCTGAATGAAACAAAGCCAACAAGAAGCTAATGTTGTCATTTCTTTTACTCTTGCAGTAACCTCTTTTCCACAGCAGGAAAAACAGCTGAGGAACAATGCAGCTTAGCAGCTAGTTACCATGGAGAAGCCACACAGAGCAGGGATATCAGGGCAGAGGCAAAACCAACTCAGATCACACACACACACACACACAAAGCTACACCTTGTCTAGTTAACACAGAGAAACACACATGCATCATGCATACACATCCACACACACAAAGGGAGTGATAAAGCAAGCAGGGAGTCCCTCTGGCATTAGTAACAGATCTAGAATTACCTCACCGTTAAAGAGCCAATGAGTCACTTCTGTCTCTCAGTTTCTATCGCACACATGCGCACACACATGCTCATCGACACACACCTCATGCATCGGGCCGGATGGGAACAGCTGTCATTCTTGTGAGGACGAGCTGTGCTCTGTTCACTGGACATGTGCAGCTGATGTTGCGCCAGGACCGTAAAAAATGCAAGAGGTGACGAGCCAAGTCACGGATGCAGGTACAGAGACACACGAAGCATCTCATCCACCTCTTGATACAGTTAATACTGCAAAATAATTCACAAAAATCATGATCTATTGAGTTATTAGGTCAGATATTTGTTTCTGTCGTCACTGCAGCCAAAGCCACCATACATTTAGTTGATTAAGCACAAGAAGCAGGTCACATCTCAACACAACTCGTGCCATAAAAAGGTTGCTTTAAAGACGATGTCACATAAAACATGTCCGGTGAAGACAATGTCCTGTAACGTGCCATGTGACACCATGCATGCACAAGCACACAGGTGGTCAGGTGACAGCAGTACCAGAAGTAGAGAGACGGGCTCAGGTGAACCACATGAAACTCAAACACAAGTCAACCGAGGTTTGAGGACACTAGGGAGAATGTGATGAAGCGAATCTGCAAAAGGTCCATATGTGGTGCCTAGAAAAGGGGGAATAATCAATCGTGTACAGCCTCACAAGCTTGATAATGCATCTTTTAAATAAAAAACAGCTTAAGTGCATATATTTACAATTTAAATTATATAAAAATAGGGCTGTGTGAAAGGCTGGTAACACCTAACAAGAACGCTGCCTTGAAAAAATGTCTGTGCATTTGTAAATAATAAAATAAAACAGAAACGTGAGCATAGAGGAGTAATTTACCTCCAAGGCTTCTGGGTAAATACCCTCCACCAGGTATGATGAAGAGATAACAGGGGCCACAAAGGTGAAAAGTCTCAGGGGTCACGCAGCAGATGTCTTAAACAATCAGTGCACACACGAGCCACGACAATCTTCACTGTCAACGCACATATGTGGTTACATCATCCTCACTGCAGACCTGCACCGTATAAATAAATCAGCCATTAAACACTGTACCTACAGACAGCTGGTGGGAATAACCACTGAGGAGAAAATGAAAACACAAGAGTGGACGGCCGTTTCTAACCTTTAACAGTTCACAGAAAGGCCACATACCAACAAAAGCAGCTGGAGCAGCCATTTACCTCTCTGCTGCAAGAGAAATTCAAATCACTGAGGAATGTGAGAATAGGTCTAAATACAGCACACTGTTAATGTACGTATAAATACTGGGACCAAATACTGCATTAGACATATGATAAGAACTATATTGGAAGGGCGGAGGTAATATCATGACAGTTGTAATAAACACGTGTATTGACATGTACTGTTGCATGTAGAGTTATGTAGTTCCACAGACAAATGTCTATATTAGGCTTTAGGGTTCTCCCAACTTGAACATAATAAGGGGAGAGAGAGAAACAATGTAGGGGGAGAACCGCAGCCCCTCCACCCTGCCGCTGAGTGTCCTGGTTTTCGTTAATCAAAATATGGTCACCCTAAGTAAAGTTGTCCGTCCGTCCGTCCGTAACCCCTTCCCCCCCGCGTGCGCCGGCATCGCTGCACGAGCTGAATATTCAGATATTTGTCATTAATTGGACCCGAATATCCGGAGCACAGAAATAGCCGGACCAGCCCTAGGTAGCCGGCATCATCAAGGTGACTAGCCAGACAAAATCCCCGGTCGCCGGCCCTTTGGGAGAACCCTGTACTTGCAAATGTAGATATTGTCTACAAAATGCAGGGTTCCTCCCCCCCTCCAGCCGCCGACATGGCCACGTTTCAGGAGGTGGAAAAGGAGCCAACAGAAAGGAACGAGGAGGACATGCTAACGCTGTTGGACTCCGACGAGGAAAACCCTGAGGAGCAAGATCAAAGTGCCAAGCGGGAGATGGAGCAGTATTTTGCGTACTCTAGTAAAGTCGTCCATTCGTCTGTCCGTAATATTCGGATTGTCGTCATGAATTGGACCCAAATATCCGGAGCACAGAAATTGCCGGACCAGCCCTAGGTAGCCGGCGTGGGGTCAGCCCTATGGTCTCACATGTCTCACATTTCTAAGACCCCATTTACACAAAGGGAAAATGCAGATATTTCCACTAGGGCTGTTCCAAATAGTAATTGCCGTCCTTCGAATATTCGGGTCCAATTCATGACGACTATTCGAATAGTCGTCTCGAGCCACAGCGACGAACGAACGGATATTCTGGACCAGACCTAATTTCCACACGGTTTGGCCTCTCATTTACACGAAAACACAGTTTTTATCTTAAGAAAATGATAATTTCTCAAAAACAAATCTTACAAATGTGGGAACATAGGCACGCTCCCATCGGCATCATCAAGGTGAGAGGAGAACCGGAGAAAATCACCAGTCGCCAGCCCTTTGGAAGAACCCTGCAAATGCTACATTTGTTGTCCGTGCTACTGCAAATGCATACTGATCTATGTGGTAAACTATAATCTACACAAACAGTTTCAACCCTTCTGCATACAGCTACCGAGTTTGTGAGTGGCATCGATTTGTCAATCTACAGATAATTAATAAGCAACTGTTTGGGTATGATTTGCCGTTAATCAGACACAACAAGACAACAGAATGTCACTGGTCTATGGAGATTATTTTTCCCACTGACCACGGAGCAACAATCTGTAAAAAATCTATTGAAAATGAAAACAACGGTCAGCTGCAGCTCTGAAACAACGTCTAAAAATCCCAAAGCTTCATTTTCTTGCATTTTAACGTGTACGAGGATTTCACGGGGATGAGTCTTTCCTATCAATGACATAAATCCCCGTCATCTTGGCATCTGTCAACATCCATCCACATATGAAAACCACCCCGGTGGCTACATTACTAAGCGACTAAGCCTCTCTAAAAGCTACAGAAAGCCCTCAGGTCACAGCAAGTTCATCTCAGCTGCTGCATTACAGACATCTAACACTGTACTGAGCACAGTCAGCAAATAACAAGACGCCTATTCTTTTGCTCATTTTTGCTCACAAGACTGCAGACTGATTGATTAGCATGAGCATAACTTGCCTGTCGGTTCTCTTTCACCCGTTGGGGCTGGACGACGTTTATCATCCAAATTCCACCAGTTAGAAGAACTGACAACATGCATATGGATGTGTAGGGTCTTTTGGAAGTTCCTCCTGGATTTTGTGCTCAAGTTTGAGACAGAATTCCATTTACACCTGGCAGCCAGGCCTGGATTTATTCCCGCTCTCACATCTTGTACTTTGTTGTAAATGTGTGATGTGTAGATCCTGAAAGCTCTTTAGTGCAGCCTCAGTGCTGCAAAACACACACAATTAGTGTGGTGTGTGAACAAGATCCTTAAGGTACAACACAGAACTCAACACCAGTGTTTTTACCTGCATTCCTCTGGACCCCAAACGTCACCGGTTTGCATTTTATTGATCTAATAAGGGCTTGATTTACACCCAAGCTCAAAGCAATGACCTGAATAAACCACCTGCCTGCACCAGACCAGCTAAAATACACATTACAGGGCCGCCGTATAGCTCGCTGAGTTAAGGCGTTACCGTGTGGGTGCAGCCTGCCAGCAGCGGTCATGAGTTCGAGTCCGGCTCAAGACCCTTTGCTGCATGTCACTCTCCTCTATACCCCCTTTCACCACGTCTCTCTCTCTCTCTCAATTAAAAAGGGAAAACCTCCCCCAAAAAATACTTAAAAATAATAATAAAATACACATTACAGTTATTATTCTCTGTGCTGCATTTCAACTCTCTGTTAACAACAAATGGGATCACCCCTCTCTAAATCAATGCCTTGCATCTCCCTGTGCTTAAATGCATTAAAAGTCAAGAGCCTCTGCTGCTGAGCAGACCGACATCTGCCATGTAATCTCACTGTAGACGGTCAAATAGTCAGCTTTACGCATTGCTACTCAAGAATTAGACCATCACGTCAGAGGCTGGTGGTCGTAATGTTCTTTGTTCCAATTTCCCTTTAGTAGTACTGCAAAATAATTAGAAATATATGACGAAAGGTTTGAAATGAACCTCAAGATTAAACGTCAAAATAGGAAAAAAGTACAACTGTAATATTTTTTTTTATATATATTTTTGGGTAGTTTTGCCCTTTTTTTTATTGAGAGAGAGAGACAGGGTAGAGGCAGGGTTCTCCCAAAGGGCTGGCGACTGGCGATTTTCTCCGGTTATTCACCTTGATGACGCCAGCAGGAGCGTGCCTATGTTCCCACATTTCTAAGATTTGTTTTTGAGAAAAAATCATTTTCTTAAGATAAAAACTGGGTTTTCGTGTAAATGAGGGGCCAAACCGTGTGGAAATATCAGCATTTTCCCTTCGTGTAAACAGGGTCTTAGAAATGCGAGACATGTGGGAACATAGGGCTGTGGGACCATTGGGTTGTGGGAACATAGGGCTGACCCCACGCCGGCTAACTAGGGCTGGTCCGGCAATTTCTGTGCTCCGGATATTTGGGTCCAATTAATGACGAATGTCCGAATATTCAGCTCGTGTGTGTATAGAGGAGAGTGACATGCAGCAAAGGGTCTTGAGCCGGACTCGAACTCATGACTGCTGCTAACAACCTGCGCCCACATGGGAACGCCTTAACTCAGCGAGCTAAACGGCGGCCCATTGTTTGCAGATATTAACTTATTTGCAAGTTACAGAGTGTGTCTTCGTCTGACTGACAAGAGTATTTGTCTTCAACAAGCGTGCTGTTTTAGTAGAGAAGCAGTGACATTATGTACAAAACAAATACTTTTGCTGTCAGTAAACGACTAGAAAGGTACAATGTAGTGCCACTAGTAGCTGTACCAGCATCACAGAGATAAAAGCCAGCCTCTTCATCTACAGTTTGACAACGTAGTCAGCTGTTGAATGAATATTAACACTGGAACTCCCCTGGAAGACTGATTAGCAGAGCCAACAACCTCTATTAAAACACACAGTGGGATGAATTTGGCATCTCCTGATAAAATGCACTACATGCTTGTGTGACTTGCTGTAAGCTAGGTTTATATATTTGTCTATTTCCCCATTGATGAAACACAGTCACGGCGGATATCACATTGAAATGCCTGTCACACATCATCTACATACTACTGCTACAAGCATGATGTCAGGCTCTACACTAGCCGTGTTTGCCAAGTGCTCCAGCATAAATCACCTTGTATGTGTTGCTCTGAAAGCATTAGCATTATTCTACATGCACAAATCAGGTCTGGTAATTCAAAACATTCACACATTAAGAATTTACAGTAGCATGTGAACATCTATCTGCCAGATTAGGTGTAAATAATCTACATGCTTCCCCCCTTTGCACAAAGCCGAAAACAACCTTTGGCCGAGGGACAGAAACATTAATTCAATCAATTGAAGACAGTGAATAAATCATGTCTTATCAATGCATGGTGCAGGGCAAAGGTGAGAGCTTTCAGACTCTTAAACCCAAGGGTTACTATAGTATGCACTGGGGCAGCTCGATGCATCATTTCAGCATCGACATCTTGAAGTATGCACAATTTAAAGTACGGTATATCAACTCAAACACATCATGCTACAACTGTTTTGCTGCTTGATACGAAAGGTAAACTCTCTCTACATCAGTTACTCCGATTTAAGAGTCCTTGAATAATTTTTTTAAAAACTTTACATAAAAGAGAGCGTGTTGACATTCAGGCTCCACATGTGCACGGCAAAATGAGAGCAGAAACACTGAAGAAGACGGAGATCTGGTTGCAAAAAGGAAACGCAACATCATTTATTTGACCATTTAAATCAGATAAACTCGTCATCTCTGTATGACGAGTGCAAGAAAACAATGTTGGACGTCTTTGCCAGTGTTACACCATATGAAAAACTGCTCCAAACTGCTTTTTAAAATCATTTTTTGGAGAATATCACAGGAACTGCTGCCTTTGGAAAACCATATCTGGCCACAAAGGGCCCTAACGAACCCTATTGTGACCTAAAGACCCTCATTGGCTCCATTCACACCTGGCCACGAGGGTCTGTAACGGTCCCCCATTGTGAGAGGGAAGGACCTAACGACTCACATAATGAGGAGAGGGGCAACACTCACCCACCAGACTGGAGTTTCAATAGTGTTAATGGCTCCTGAAGAGTATAAACATCTGGAACTCCCAACCAGTCAGTTTAGAAGTGATGAAGCCTCTTGGATGAGAGGTGGAACGTCTTCGAGCTAACTCTACCAAGTCCAGATGCTACAAATTGAAACTACGAGGATAACCATGACCTGGATGACTGAGAACCTTCACAGACATGCCTTTGGACAAGAAATAAAGCTTATTTGCAATACCCTTGTTGGATCAGAATCTGTGAAAATCACCTTAACAATGCAGTAGCTTACTACAGTAAGTCTGGAAGCATGTAAGTGTTTGAATCACTGTACTGAGAAAGATGTAATGTTAGCTTGAGGAGAGGATATCTGCAGTTATTAAAGCCACTTGGTGAGCACTCCTGTATTTCCAGATTAACTAAATATCTCAATATCCTTTCCCCACATTATTCTGCAGCCCTTATATGTACCTAGATTGCCACTTCTGTGTTCCAGCATTGCATTTGTGATGATACCATCATTACCTTCACGTGTCCAAAAGTTACTTAACTGCCGTTGCAACCTTTTTAGCCCCGAGCAACTTACTGCTAACCTCTGCAGAGGTACGAGCTCACTACTTTGGTGACCTCTCCCTAATTCCCAGCTTAGATCCGTCCAACCTCAACCCGATCAGACCTTATAAGCTAGAATACCAGCAAATGTGATCTTTAATTAGCTGTAACTTTATCAAAAAGGGTGATGTCATTCATGTGCTGACAGCCTGGTTCATCATAACTCATCTACAGGTGTCCGTAGTATCATCATCATCTGCTTGCATTCACACAACACACACTAAGCAGATCAGAGGCCTCTAATAAACAATAACTAATGAGAGCTGACATTCACTCGTCCTATTCTGGACAGGTCACACACACACAGACACGGTCGCGGTGGATCCGACTGCGGCCACAGTCGTTACACCGAGTAAACATTAGTCATCACTTCCTCCACAGCGGCCACAAAACCAGGTTCTCCCGGTAACGCTGCTACACAAAACAATGCCACGACGGGTTTCTGTTGACCTGAACTAACCCACTTTGGAAGCAAAATGGCCCTGTCTGGCGACGCAGACGACGGCGTATCCTAGCAAGCATTCACCGTTACAGACATACGAGGCCTTGTCTTGCCGTAAAGCAGTCTCCCATAGCGGACTAGCTAGCCGAATCGGCGACTTGTTAGCTTAGCAAGTGTGAACAAGCTAAGCAAGCCATACTCTAATGTCTTCCATGCACCGTCCACTCAACGCTAGCGATGATATTTGCTCTCTATGCATGTTAAATGAACTGCACAGCGCAGATAACACACATTTTAAAACGACAAACCGGGCTGGAGACACGGCTGCTTAGCCTCTCGCTAGCTAGCATCCAGCATTAGCACAGCGCTAATGAAGGAAGCTAACGTCTGCTGTTGTTTTCGCCAACACACACACACACCACTCGAAAATCTGATGTTTCACTCGCCACGGCACACCCGCTTACCTCGGGAGAAATATCCTTCGGCTCACGACGGATAAACGGGCGAAGGTGCGGCGCGGCGATACACACAGGATCCGTCTTTACCGTGTTTCATTCGTTTGCTCGGTGTACACATTGGCAATGCTCCTGGAACAGAGACGAGACGCCAGGCGTTAAGTACCAGCCGCTCCGGAGCGCGCACAGTTGTTGAAGTTTGCCGCGGGGGCGCGCTCTGCACGAATCGCAGAGAGTACAAACTGGTCCAAATGGCAGAATAGTACCTTTTTTGTAAATACCAACATTTTTTGCAACATTTTTTGCACCTATTTTGTAAACACCAACCTTTTTTGGACATTTTTTGTAAATAACAACATTTTTTGCAACCTTTTTTATAAATACCACCATTTTTGGCACCTTATGTCACAATTAGCACATTGTTTGCACGTTCTTTTGCACAGTATTTCCTTACCTATCTTGAATCTAACATGTGTGAGCTACTGGATGTAACACTTTTTTGTAAATACCAACATTTTTTGCACCTTTTTTTGCAAATACCAGCATCTATCTATCTATCTATCTATCTATCTATCTATCTATCTATCTATCTATCTATCTATCTATCTATCTGTTTAGCCTCTGTGTTTATCTACTCTATCAGTATTTTATACAGTA
>OMNN01043329.1:10641-21618 GCA_900302755.1 Chromis chromis
TTTTTATTGTTTTTTTGTTATTGTCCTGGTAGAATCGCCATTTGTCTGCGATTATCCTGGATCGCGATTTCTACTGTGACATATACATCATTTCCACAGGTAGAGATCTGTAATATTATGTAGGTTGATAATATTTGCATTTTACATACATACACTGTTTGATTTGATGTTTGTTCCGTATTATGTGTATGAATAATAAATTAGTTGAGCGAAAGTAAAGGGTAAGTATTCTCACTGACATATACTTCACATATCAGTTGTAAAGTCTGATTATATGAAAGCATTTTACTATGACTAATCTTTCCCTGTGAATCAGAAAAGACTGGATACTACATGACGAATATAAAGAAAAGCAAGCATGTTTCATGGAATCAATGTTTTTACCTCATGATGGCTATTTATTTAAGAATTTCTAGCACACAAAAAAGTAATGATTCAATACACATACAATGTGACGGGCCTTTTATACAGCAGATGTCTTGACTTGCCATAGCAGGAAAAGCATAGGTGTTGATAATAACATTATTGATTACAGTATTTTATTCAGATGTGCCTGGTCAGTCTAGGGCACTGGTGCAGAGAGATTCACTAGCATGGCTCACTGGGCTATTAGTTGTACATCTGCTTTTCCTGCTATGAAGGTTAAAATACCTGCTATTAAATTGATCTATGCAGCGTGTTCATTCCTACAGAAAACGAGGGTCATCAGAAACCAAAGGCGATCCTGATTATCAGATCCTGATACCTTCCTTATCAGTTTTATGTACTGCATCCACATTTTAAGGGTAAACAACTCTGGAGCAATAAAATGCAAAGCTATGTACTTCAGACAGCCTTTAAGGATGTATGAGTGTGTGCATTTGGCATACCAGCCAAACACCTGCATGTCTAATACTAATAAAAGAAAAGGTAAAATTCACCACCGATCAGCCACAACATTAAAATCACTGAAGTGAATAACATTGATTGTCTCATTACAATGGAACCTGTCAGTGGGAGGGATATAATAGACAGCGAGTGAACAGTCCGTTGTTGAAGCTGATGTGCGGGAAGCAGATAAAATGGGCAGCATGAGGGTCTGAGTGACTGTGACAAGGGCAAAGGGCTACACGACTGGGTCAGAGCACCTTCAGCACTGCAGGTGTTCGGGGGGTGTTCATGGTATACAGTGATTAGTAGCTACCAAAAGTGATCTAAGGAAGGAAAACTGGTGAACCTGTGAGACAGGGCCATGAAGGGACGGCTGGTTCATTTGACCCGAAGAACTAGCGTGGTACAAATTGCTGGAAGCCTTAATGCTGCTATGATAGAGAAATGTCAGTGTCAGTGTAGCCTCACAGCGGCCAGAGTGCCCATGCTGATCCCAGTCCACTGCTGGAAGCACCCACTATGGGTATGTCAGTGTTGGTCTGATGAATTACGTGTTCTTTTACATCATGTGAATGGCGTTGCTTACCTTGGGAAGAGATCTCAGCAGAATGCACTATGGGAGGAAGACAAGCGACCAGAGGCAAAATGAGGCTCCAGACAATATTCTGCTGGGAAACCTTGAGTCCTGGCATTCATGTGGACGTTACTTTGACATATAGCACCTTTCTAATCATTGCTGAAGACCATGCACACCCCTTTCATGGCAACAGTGTTCTCTGGTGCTAGAAGCCTCTTTCAGTAGAGTGGGGGCACACTGCAACACTGAAAAAAATTGGTTTGAAGAACATGACGAAGAGGTCTTGAATTTGCCTCCAAATCCCCCAATCTGACCGTGCATCTCTAGGATGTGCTGGAAAAACACGTCTGATCCATGGAGGCCTCTGTTCACAACTTCCAGGACTTAAAGGTTCTGCTGCTAATGTCTTGGTGTCTGATACCACAGGACACCTTCAGAGTGTCTTTATGGAGTTCACGCCTCGGGTCAGGATCATGGGTCAGACCCTACAGAATATTAGACAGGTGGTTTTAATGTTATGGCTGATTTATGTTTTCTACAGATAAACTTTGTTGTGCTCAGGATGGCAGACATAAAATATTGCTATAGTTTCTAAATTAATAAAAAATGTGAATTTATGGTGCATGTTCACATTACAAGACCTGCTTAGACTCGCCTTGTTTATAAACAGCCTCAATCCAATGCAAATTAATTACACCAGTGATCATCATGGACTGCGTGTTTTACACAAAAGTCCTTTTTTTTCTTCCATGTGTCCTCTCAGAGGAGAGAACATGAGGCTCCGGAGAGGGGATCTGTGGTTCCTCAAGTGGCGCTGCATTTAATTAGAGTCGCCACAAGAGGGAGGCAGACACACATTTAAAACAGCTTGACAGAAAGCCCAGCATCAGGAGTCCCTGCACATTTCAAAAACAGACAAGTTTCTCACAGTCTAAAGGGTACTTCAGGGTTTCTGTAGGCCCCTACACAATCATTGGTCCTGTAGAAATTTAAATAGATTAATTCAAAATCGCACAGGATTTCCATGCAGTATGTGCCGCTGCCATGTTTGTGATCACCACACATAAACTTATCCCTTTGAGTTTTTGAAAAACAGCAGTCGCGGCCCTTGTTATAGTAAATATCTCACTGCACTGTTGTGAATACGCCTAAATCAATAAAATATTTAAGAGTAAGAGAAGAGAAACTAAGTCAGCTGGTAACATCAAAGTGTCTGCAAATATACACTGGAGCAAGTTGTTTACATGGAATGGTGGCAAGGCCCTGAGGGAGGTCTGGCCTGGTTCTAACTCTGCTCAGCTAGAGCAAACAACACTGTTGGCAGTGTCAACATACAGAGAAGAAGCTAAACAATGGAGACAAAAAAGTCTGGATCTATGCTGATGGTTAACAAGAACATCACTGTGGTAGCTGTCTACTTTCTGTGTGGCTATTCACAGGCTGCAGCACTTGATGGCAAAGCTGCTTATTCTGTGGCGGCTGACAAAGACCAACAGGGTGTTTCATAAAGTTGGCTCAGGGGGGGAGGGAAAGGGCGATTATTATGAAAAGCTTGTCTTGATTTAGCCTAACAAACTGAACCGTGATTACTCTGTTTGATGAAGCCAACTCAGAGCTGAGTCAAGTCCGTTTTTTAAAACCAGACCAGGGACACGGAGCTCTGATCACATGGTTTTGCAGAGAAGAAAAGTGGCATGTTAAGATGTGATGTTTACAGCCACAGAACAACAGGTTAAACACGTTATAGGAAGAAACACGAACAAAACCACTGAAACAAACGCTTCTGAGTCAGCTCAGTCTGTGGAGTACACTGTAAAATAGAATCTCAGTCAGGTGAATTGGGTTGTGCTAATTGGGTGTATCCCATTTGTATTGTATTGTTTTTAGACAGGCTTTCAAGTGATGTTGACGTTGTGGGGCCTCTGTAAAGTTGTCTGTAATTTGTGCTGTTATGTACTTTTTGTTGTGATCTACTGTATTTTATCTTATTTTATTTTTATTATATTTTATCTTTGTTGTAAAGCACTTTGTGATTTTATCTATGAAAAGTGCTATATAAATAAAATTTACTTACTTACTTACTTAAAAACAAAAATAATGTGTATATCTTTGAGTGACATAACTTGAGTGACATTTAAAGAGAGAACACATACTGTCAATGTTTCTCCCAGTGAGGCTACAGTTTATAATTAAGGTTGTCAGGACTTTCAGTAGACTCAGATTGGTGTGTCAACTCTGGTCAGAGGTTGGCATCAAAAACGTGACTTTTTTATGCTGGTAGGTCACATGCGGCCTGGTTTGTGTGTGCTGTTGTGTATCGTTACTGATTATGTACATAGTTGTTTTTCTATAATCAGTGCCTGCAGAAATTTCCCAAGGGTGGCTATTATGAAAACTGTGTCAAAATAAAAGTGAATAAACCACATACTGGTACACTTTTTTACAGTTTATGTTACTAATTCTGTATAATATATATATATGATGTGTATAGACTGATACTATTTACCATTAGAGCTTGACGATCCTGTCTCTATGTCTGGAATGAATTATAATTATAAATAATTAATGATGTTTCTTTCTGCGTTGCGTTTGTGCAAAAATGCGTTCCCCTTTCTCTCTTTGGAGATGCTCACATGGTTCCTGCTGCTTTTTGATGCTGCAGGTATTTAATAAACTCCTATTAACGGCTGGAAGCAACAAACTAAACTTTAGCTCCTGTTAATGGTTTGAGGTCTTTGTGTTGCCTCCTTCGAACACAGACTGTGTATTTTGTGCTCTCTGAGATGTTTATGCAGTCATCTAATGCTGTTTTCACCTGTACATGGACATCGGAGTTGCACATCAGAGTTTCATTGAATGAACTTGACCTATCAGATCTAGGGTGGCCTCAGGGCTGGCCAATCAGATTTCAGGGTGACCCTATCCCCCCCTTAGAGGCATCACTGTCTATGATACCAAAAGTGTCACATGTAGCATAAAAGGTGTAGGTACTGGAGATATTGGACAATAACAACATAAAGTTGTTGGGGACAGTGGTGGTGCAACGGTTAAGTCTCTGGGCTACTGATCAGAAGGTCAGAGGATCAAAATGCTGCCACTGTTGGGCCCTTGAGCAAGGCCCTTAACCCTTCCTGCTCCAGGGGCACCGTACCATGGCACTCTGACTCCAACTGGGATATGCGAAAATAACATTTCACAATTCTGTAAAAAGGTATTTGTGACATATAAAGGTTTCTTTCTTTATAAATGACCATGACAAGTGTAGGAGCAGCAACCCGAGGCTAAGTTGTGAGGAGAAAACAGCAGCAGTAGTGGATGAAGATATATTTTTTATTTGATTTGATTTATTTAATTTATTTCGAACATGTAGGTGAAAATATATGCGAAAATAATGATACACCTAATAATAAAAGAATAAAAAGAAACAGTCAGTTATACAGAAAAGAAGAGAGAAAAATGTGTTTACTTCTTCCCACTCCTTTTCGAACATGTTAAATACTTATGTAATCCCACCCCGAAATAAGTTTGCAGAATCATTTACAGAAAACAAAACAAAAACAAAAACAGTATTTTCATCCATAAATTCAACATCACAACATAGCGTCTTCATCCCATTCCCTGGTAGTACTCACTGGACCAGTGCCATCAATAATAATTAATTCAATTCAATTTTATTTATATAGCACATATCTACCACATCTGTCATCACATAGTGCTTATCATCATAAGGAAGAGCACATTGGAGTCAGCTGATCAGGGAATGGTAAATGGTCTGCACTTATATAGCACCTTTTTGTACCTTAGCGGTACCCAAGGCGCTTTACAATGTGTTTCGCATTCACCCATTCACACACATTCACACACCAGTGGCGACAGAGCTGCCATGCAAGGTGCTAATCTGTCATTGGGAGCAACTTGGGGTTCAGTGTCTTGTCCTATAGGACACTTCGGCATGTGGGGGGACCGGGGATCGAACCGCCAACCTTGTCATCAGTGGACAACCCGCTCTACCACCTGAGCCACAGGTTAGGTTATAGGGACAAGTAAGAGACAACCAAATAATAATAATCAATAATCTAACCTTTATTGATCCCCTTGGGGAAATTCTTTCTCTGCATTTGACTCATCCTATTTAAAGTTAACCTTAACTATACATACTAGGAGTAGTGGGCTACCGCGGTGTAGCGCCCAGGGAGCAGTCAGGGGTTAAGGGCCTTGCTCAAGGGCCCACAGTGGTGGTGACTGGGACAAGCAGTCGCTCTCACTTTCCCACCTCAACCTCTTGCCGACCCACTGGTTACAAGTTCGCTTCACAAACCACTAGGCCACCACTGCCCCAAAAGCCAGGATGCCAACGGTGTCACCAAGCATGCCACACTGAATGCTGTGTACCATCCAAATTTAACATGTGTATGTGCAGCAGTTATTGAAGAGTCTATGTTAAAATATATTCATTTGATTGATGTTATCTTTTTTAATACAATATTTGACATCAAAAATCCTGAAATGTCATTGGTATTGGCACCGACTATATCCTGAATGTTATCGTCCCTATTACAGATGGGAGTCAACTGAGAAACAGAGAGTGGAGTTGGAGTTCTTCTGGCTGATGATTGAACTCTAAAACTAGGGTTGCTCTCTCCTAAGTAGTAATTAACTTTCTTTCTTTACATTTCAGGATATTTAAAATCACTTATTTCACTAAAATACTATGCAGATGCTTGACTGGAAAAAAGACCTCCAAATTTAATTACACACTAAATGCAGCTTATGTCAAAATGTAATATATTTAATATGAACTGTACACTCACTTGTGTACACAGTGCAACAGTAAAGAGGAGCTGCTGGGGCAGAACTGTGGAGAAAATATAGCATTGGATTGGATTCAGCAGGAATATTGTGATTCACATTCAAACACTGCAGAGCTATGGCGGAGCTTAGATAACTCAATTTAATGTCTTTATTAATTAATTCACTCCTGTCCACTTCTGAATGTGTGTGCTTATGGTAATGTGAGTAACTGTATCGCTGCATGGTTGGCACTTGTTTCAACAAATCATATGAGCTTGATTGTGTCATGCACAGTATTTGTATTTGTGGGATGTCTTTATTACCCAAGTGTGTACCTGTGAGGCCAAATGTAACCTACGTAGAGCAGTGGTTCTAATGGGCACATTAGTAAATACGTGCAAATGTTGAAAGTGTAGGTATTGGGATTGACCCTATTACCCACACTAGCGATATTGAGCGCTTGAGTGCATGTTCACACACCACCAAGTAGTAGGTAAGTGTGTCCTATATTGGAAACAGACAGTACACTTAACCTGCACTTGATACACAATGTTCTTTTTCTGAAGTGTAAGCTTATGACATCCTCAGATCAGCAGGTATATAATGTTAGAGTTGTGGCGGAACTTTTAAAAAACAATGGCTTACTGTATTCACAGATGTAAATACTGTAAATAC
Organism: Chromis chromis; assembly: GCA_900302755.1. NCBI lineage: Eukaryota > Metazoa > Chordata > Actinopteri > Pomacentridae > Chromis > Chromis chromis. Next base: position 17,555 of record OMNN01043329.1, read on the forward strand.
TGCTATTTATGGATATTTATGTTTATATTGCTCTTATTTTTTATTGTTTATTTACCTTATTTTTAGTATTTAGTTGTTTGTTTTTGTTCGATTACTGTACATAGAGAGCTAAGAGTCACCAGAGTCAAATTCCTTGTTTGTGTGCACAAACTTGGCCAATGAAGTTGATTCTGATTCTGATGCAAAAATCCAAGTGCAATAAGACTTAAATGGCAAATGAGTCAAAATTGTATCACCTCACTGTAAATGCATTACTTCTAAGTTGAACAGTAGGGTATTTGGCCTTATTTAAATGAAAAACAAATCTCAGTGGTGGAAGATGTACTGACTTTTGTTGCACTTATTACCTACTGTTTTTTTCTAATTCTTTTATTTTTTTTGAATGCTTCAGATGTCATATGTTAATTTTTGATGACAGACTCAATCCTCCTCAGGGTAGAGTATTTATGAACAATGAAAATCCTACTTCAGAAAAACTATTGAAAATGCAAGCTAAAGTAGAAAACTCAACATTCGCGAGTGCGCCTGTGATTACTGACAATTTAGAAAACCTGTGATCATTAAAACAAAGCCGAGTACACCTGTGATACCCAATCAGCCTAATTACATGAACATGGATATAATGGGAGTCAGAGCAGAGTTGCTGTGACAGCTCAAACAGTATGAAGGATAGTTCGTACCGTCAATTTCTATGAAGAGCATCTGAGAAAAAAAAAAAAAAACACCTTTTGCTTTCTGTTTGGTACAAAACTGCAAGATTAAACTTGAGATCAGGCTAAGGGTGTTTGGCTCAGATGGGGTCCAGTACATTTGGTGTGAACCTGGCTACAGTGATTGAATAGTCAGTGCAGCATGGAGGTGGGAGTGTGATGATATGGGGCTGTAAGATGTTGGTGAAATTACATTTATAGATGCCACTGTGGATGCATATACCAAAGTACTGGCTGAGAAGATGACTCTCAGTCTACAGAAGCTTGAAAGAAAATGAATATTTCAGCGTGATAATGATCCAAACAGTAAAAACTATGACCTAGAAATGTACGTTGTCTGATCTGAATCCAATCAAATGCCCTTGGGTATTTTAAAGAGAGAGGCAGGGCAACACACCCCCTCTGGCAGAGCAGGTGAGAAAATTCTCTCTGAGGAACGGCAGAACATCTCTACAGAAATGTGGTATTCTTTATGCTGAGGAGGAGTTAGTTTGAAATAAAAAATAAAGATATACAAATTATCGGGGGGAAAAACAAAATAAATACTCTCTAAGTTCCTACTGAGCCTGACATCTCTGTATTTCAAGTGATTTGATTGGTTAGTACTGGTGTGACCATGTTTTGATTTGATCCTCTGAAGAGAATCCCAACATTGGTCACCCGGGATAACAAGTTCTGTTTACGCTGGATATAAATTCAGCTACAAGCACACTGATAGGAAAGATCTAAAGTCGTTAATTACAAATGGCATTGTCAGCAGTATTAATTTTGGCCCCTGATATTGATTAATTTTACAAAAATGTGTATTAGTTTTAAAACTATCCATCCATCCATCATCTATACTGCTTTATCCTCTATAGGGTTGCGGGGGCCTGGAGCCTGTCCCAGCTGAGTTAGGTTGGTTAGGTTGCCAGTCTAGCGCAAAGCAACACAGATACAAACAATGCCCATCTCCCTCCATGCTTTCCACAGTAAAACGGAGTGTGAGTGGAGCTGAGGCAGGCCACACAGTTACCTGGTGGTCGTGGACTGCACTACGACGACACCCACCTGTCACACAAAGCAGCCACACCCTTAATTGTGCATTTTAAGCCTAAGTACATTTTAAGTGGGTTACTTGTATAGAAATCCTCCTCTGAGGCTCCATGACTCCAGCTATGTGGAGTACTGTGCTTAACAAGGGGTGTCCCATAGTCTAGGATGAGTACAGGCTTATAGCACTGACCTCTCACAGGACATTCAGGTGGATGGATTGAAGACTACCTGGCGTGGAGACCACAGTTTATTAGGTGTGTGCACGTATGGTAACATATGTCCTTTTTGTCTTCCTGTTCACATTCTACATGTCTGACTTCAATTCAAAGAAATTCTCAGATGGCAGTGAGGGGTGTGGAGGATGGCCAAGAGGAGGAGTACAGGGGCCTGGTGGCTCATTTTGTGAACTAATGTGGGAAAAACACCTGCAGCTGAATGCTGAAGATGGAGGAGATAGTGGTAGATTACAGGAGGAGGGGCCCCCCTTCGCTGGTCTGCATCAGTGGGAGTGACGTGAAGATCACCCTCCGAGTATCTGGGCGTTCATCTGGACATTAAGTTCAAAGCATTATTAAGATTAAGAGGTTAATCTATAAAATCTATTCAGTCTTTAGTCAGCCTGGGCACGTCTATATTTTTAAGAAACATGCCAAAGTAATTCTGGTCTGCCTCACAATTTGGATTTTTTGTAAATGTTTTTTGTAATTTTAACTGCTGACTGTTGCTGTTGTTGTAAATTGTGTAACTTTTGCTGCCTCTTGCCTAGGACTCCCTTGAAAAAGAGGTTTTTAATCTCAATGGGACTCTCCTGGTTAAAGAAAGGTTAAATAAAAAAATATTTTTGTGTTAGTGTTTGAGACGGTTAATCCTGGGTTGAGCAAAGTTTAGGGTTTTTAGTTCCAGAGAACTAGAACAGAGATCACTTCAACTCCGTCAATCCCAAAACCTTCCCAGAAGTTTGAAAAGCAAACAAAACAACAAAAAGCCAAACCTACACTATTTGTCAAACTACACACTGTAAAAACAGAAAGAATCATCTGGTTTGCAATCCTCCAGCTGTCCTTAAACTACTCATCTGCTCACCTTTGACTTGTTGTTCTGCTGGGAGATTTATCCACATCGAAGCTAAAACCTGTGATAATATAGAAAACAAAGCCTGTGCTCCCCAAAACAAATGAGAAGCAATGACTGGCTCAGCTGTCAACCCCAGGCTGTGAGAGACTGAGAGGAAAATAAAACATATTTGATCGCTAAAATGGGGCAGTGGTGGCGCAACAGGTTAAGCCCCTGGGCTACTGATCAGAAGGTCAGAGGATCGAACCCTGACTGCGGCCACTGTTGGGCCCTTGAGCAAGACCCTTAACCCCTGACTGCTCCCTGGGCGCTGCACTGCGGCAGCCCACTGCTCCTAGTATCTATAGTTAAGGTTAACTTTGAATAGGATGGGTCAATGCAGAGAAGGGATTTCCCAAAGGGGATCAATAAAGGCTAGATTATTATTATTAAAATAAAAGGAGAATGATTCAAGAGAGATATACACTGGAACAATAGTTCTTTATGCTGCAACTTGTTCCAGAGTCGATGTTAGGATTTTGTAGAGGCTGTAAAAATGTGATGCACTAATTTTTTCTGCAGTTTCCATGTAGACACTAGACATGTGGATTTCAGGTTTTTCATTTTTTGTAATATCAGAAATTAAACTTCTTTTTATAAAAGTAATTTAAGGCGCATCTGTGTCAAACTGCACAGAACGCATTTTTGAATTCTCTCTACTTTTAGTCATGGCTGTGCTATTTCCACCAAAGTGCAGGACTTTATATTGCAGTGAAAAATGAGTCCACAGTGAGCATAAACTGTGACAAAAGCAAAAAATGCTCAGAAATTGCTTCGAGTTCAGAAGGTTAACACAGCTGGCAGACTGTCAGTGTCTCATCATCGGTTTCCTCACACTACAGTGCTTACTGTACCGTTACTGTGCTGATTCCAGTTTAGATCAAAGCTGAAAAGACAGACAATAATTTAAAACTGAACTAAATGTGGGTTAAAAGTGAAAGTCTTAACATGTTTCAGTATTTTAGTTACTATTACACTGAGAATGCAATCAAGCTGACAGCATCACACTGACACCTAGTGGAATAAAGCCTTCGTGTGATTCCTTAAGGAGTAAAAGAGAACACAGTATGAGCTCTTTACACTCACGCTACATATTAAACAGGATTTAATTAAAGCATTTGTCAGAATCGTCTTGTACGCTTTCATTTAACGCAAAAATACTATGAATCAAAACATTTTTCAAAACTTTCTTTAATGGAAAATATG